>JAOWAY010178836.1:0-10339 GCA_028565895.1 Goniobranchus geometricus | reverse complement strand
TCCCCCCTTTACCAGAAAATGTCCAAAATAGAAATATATAACTTTCCCCTCACTCAAGTGATGAGCCGGGTTTCTTCTCCTGACATCTTGCAACACTAGTTTCTGCAGTGTATCAAGATAATTGCAACATTTGATTCGATCCACTTCATGGTTTACAACTGGCATGCAATAAAGATTGCCATTTTCAACTTGAAAACTGATCATTATGCTTTTGATTATTAATCCTCAAGCAGGTTGTTTTCCTTCAAGTTTATTTTATAATTCTTGTGCTAATATTTACACCACTTTTCAAATATAGATGATAAGGTGATAGAAAAATTTTTAGATCTGGATAACAGCTTGAGTTTCGGAGATAGATCTAGATCCCATATCTAGTTTAACGATGATTTTGAGCATTTCAAGGTATCCTGAGGGGAAACCTAACCCATCACTTGGTTACCCCTGACCAAGTGCTTCAAGGCACCCTAAGCGTATCTTCTGATCAGTAGTTCACTTCATTTGGGCTATTTTTGTCTGGCAATATCATACCTTTGTCCATAGTTCATTCCATTCATTCCAAGAGAATGTGAGGACATAATAATTCACAAATATGAATTTGTCCTTTTTGAAGAAAAAAGAGCAAACAATTTGTTGCTATTTTTCTCAAAAGCTTCATTTCACCTGCCTCACCTCACAAGAATCTTTAAATTTGCGAAAGAATTTATGACCAAGACATTACACTTCAAATGAGCACTCACAGATTGTAGTGAAGGTAATATACTAATTTTTTCTGGTTTGACCAATGACTTGGAGACATATGCTTTCAGTTTGAAAGGTCTGCCCAAAAAAAAAAAAAATCCCATTTTCGGACAAATTGAATGTTCAAAGTAAAGGTAAATTTACCAGAGCGAGTGTCCTTGTGCAGGGTGGTTACCTCAGTCCGAATGTTGACAAGCTATTCCTGGTTCAGAAATGTTTATTATATATTTAAAGTGAACATTTTAAGATATTTGTGAACAATTGGTTGAGGTTTTTTAAAAATATGACTTTAGTTTCATCTTATATGTGGACATATAATTATGGATTTTGGATGATTTCTCCTCAACATCCAAAGGATTATGTTTTAGCTGTCATAATTTGGAAAATAGCTTTTCTCAGCCTCCTCTCCTTAACCTGATAGTCATTCAAGGTATTATTGTGAGAAAATTATAGAAAGGCCATTACAATGACAAGCTGGGTTGATGAGTGGATGTGATGTGATAATGAATAACTAGGGTGATAGACCTTGATCTTCTCTTTTCATTCACTTTCAAAGTCAGTTGGTAGTGTCATCTCTCAAGACCAGTCTTTCGTCACTGAACTGGAGGTGTCACTCACACTTGTTAGAAGTATCGTGTGTCTTGTTAATTTTGATAAATATTACTGCATACCTACCCATCAAGCTCAATATTGACTTGCAAAACCAAGGCAACAAGTTGAAAAAGTTTAGACACAACCATGTTTGCTGACATTTCTAAGTAAAAAAGGGATTATTGACTCATTTTGTTTTGTTTGTTTTGACTAGGAACAGCATCTATAAAGCATCTCAGGTTTTTCCCATTAATAGACAGTTTGGTGATGCGCCACCAATATGAAATATTAATATTCTTCAGACATCTAGATCTATGATATTTGTCTTTTAAAACATTAATAAGCTTGAATTTGTTAAAAATATGAATGAAAGTTTTCCGGTGTGTACCAGAAAATCCTTTTTAAGGATACTGAAAAATCTATCTCTGGTTTTGGGGGAAAAAATGTTTCTAGCAATTTGCGATCGTTGTCAAGTATTGCCATATGATGGTATGTCTTAAACAGCTCTATTTAGTAGAGAATCTGTCATTTGAACATTGCTAGTCATCAGTCCTGGTCAAGCGCTAAATCCAAGGCTCATAAGTAAAAGCAACAGGCCCATCTGCTTAATTTAAAAGAAAAAAAAACTGAGATGCCAAAACAGCTTCACAGTAGCTACCGTGACAGTGAAAGGACATCTTTTTTCTTCATATTTCGTTGGATTGTAATTTATTTTGGACTCATATCTTTCAAAATAAGGACTGAGAGGTAATACTAGCCAAAACAGAAGAGAATTATAATATTTCAAAGTATGTCGACAATGTATGGTGGAAGCATTGTGCTGTCTTAATTTCGGCTAAAAAAAATTTTTTTCAGGAAATTACAGTTAGTTACAATCATTAGTTTGAGGTTTCTCAAATTTATACTTTTACCCATGGTTAAGGAAGAAAAGATGTTATTAGGCCCCAACATGAATCAAGGGTGATTATTATACTGCATCAATAGCATTTGATTGCCATTTTGGGCTGGAATGGTAATTTGCCTCATGATATGATATTGCATGAGAATACTCACGCCATTTGTGGTATACAAATGCAGTTGAAATTTCTAGGTAGTCAGCTGCTGAATCCTGTGCTTTTCTGTCAGTTTGGTAATTGGTACCTGTTATTGATAAGCTACACCCTCTTACCTGTTTCCTTCCTTCTCATTTTTTTTTTGTAGGTTCAATTACACAAGAGAAGACGAAGAGATCTACAAGGAGTTTTTAGAGATTGCAAATGAACTCATTCCAAACATTGTGAAAGCAGTCTCTGTTGAACCCATTATGTCTCTTAATTCCCAGTTGAACATTTTATATTGCCCGGATGTGTATGCCAATATATTGCGATTTTATGATGGTATCTGTGAATGGGAAGAAGGCAGTTCCACACCTGTCTTACACGTGGGATGGGCTCAGCATCTGACCTTTTCACTGAATAAGTTTGATCCAAGGGCGAGATCAAAAGTAGATGTTGGAAGGGATGAAGAGGATGATGAGAAAGATGATAGTGACAGTGATGTTGAGACTGAAAACGGTAAGGAAGCCAAAGTCACAGCTAAAAAGGAAGAAAAAGAGAAATCGTCAAAAACGGAAATTGTTGATTCAAAATTCAGTGACCCTTTAAAAATTGTTGTGGATGACGTTAAAAGCAGCAAAGAAGATAGTTTATTAACTCCACCATCAGGACCTGCTCTCGGTGGTCAGAGGGTCACTGCAAGAGGCAGGAAAGGTCAGCGAAAAAGAAACGCTTATAGTGCAAGAGGTCCCCACGGTGGTAAAGGCAATTTAGTTGATGGTTCTGACTCTGGGAAAAAAGTGGGTGAGGGGGAACAGTCGGAAGATAAAATTAAATCTACTATTGAGGAACTCACTTCTATGGTAGGCCAACAGGGGAATTCGTCAATGTCTCCACAAAATCCCAACATCACAGCTTTAGCGCAGCAATGCAGTCTGAACATTTTAAATAAAGAATACTTATTAGGAGCTGGTGAACCATTTTCATCGTCGCCAGCAACAGTGTCATCGGTAGGTTCAGACGACCATCCGGCTGCTGCTACAAGCACGGGAACAGATTCTCGCTTGGATGTTGATGAATTCCTCAGTACAAAATCAAATGGAACAGCTTTCATTGGACTCACAATGGATTCAATGTTGAAGGCTGAGAGTCCAGCAGACATGATGCTAGCCATGAAACGGTCGGACAATGCCACTCGTGCAGCTCCGGCACCTTCACCGTCACCGTCCCCCACAACAGAACTATTGGCAGCCCTGTCATCAGTGCAGGTAGAATTAAAAAGTGAAAAGATGAAAGTCATGAAGAAAATGTTCACTTCTGCTAAGTTAAATGCGAGCGCTATCAAGTTACAGCTAACTGCTCAATCTCAAGTTCATGTGAAAGATTCTAGATTTCTGGACATCTGTGAGCCATCAGGATCAGCGAGGAAGCGACCTCGACGAGAAATTGTTTAGACATAGTGCAAAGATTTTTCATGTCTGTTTTTAACATATACTGACTTATGCTTTGTCTTTTTTCAGTCTCATGATTTCTTGAATTTGTCGTGATTTTTGATTAAGTTTCTACAAAAAGTTATCAATATTTGTACTTAATTCCTTATCCAAATATGTCAGTCATGCTTCTTCAATACTTTCATTATTACATGTCAACAAGTGAATTTTAGATGTCTGTTTGCTGAATTGAAAAAAGTTTTGAAAATTCTCATTTTGATTCTTGAACAGGTTAACTCATATTCATTGATTGTATTGTTGATAAATGGACAGAATGTTATGGTCAAACCTATTTTTAGTAACTCGTGAATTTTTTCATCTCAGTATCAAAAAGGTGAATCTGAAGAAAATTATGACCTTGTTTGAATGGATATTCAAACTACCATACTCAAAAAGTACGGTGTATTATGCTTAAAGGAATATTGCAATTTTTTGTGCTTTCTACGGACCTGTATTCCCTCTGAATTGCTCATCTTATTCATAATCCCTGCTGTCACTGAGGAAATAAGACTGAATGTTTTAACTCATCTTCTGGTGACAGTTGTCTGTTCAGCTTTATATTTAATCTCTTGAAGATTACAACAATTTTTAGTGAAGATTACAACAATTTTTAGTGTCGAAATCGAAAGAAGCAAGAGAAAAGTGAAAAAGATGAAGTGTGTAGATTTTGCGATCTTGAGATTCTTATCTCTTCTTTAAAACCTTTCCACATCATACCTTTTAAGTGATGTATTACCCATTTTATGTGGTTTCTCTAGTGCTTTGGTGGAAGGGTAAATGTGGTAATCTTTACCTCGATATGCTCCTTGCCGTTATCTTTTGCTAGTGGAAATGATAAGAGATATAGAGTGCTCCAGGGTGGTCATCTTAAACAGATTAAGGGAACCCCATTTGGGAAAGTGTAGGGGTTTATGGCTTGGCTGTAAAGCCTCTTTCTGGAGATGAAATTATTGTGACAAGTGAAAGCTTCGTTTTTTCATTCTTTTAATGCACAAAAGCATGCACACAAAAGCATGCACACAAACTTGAATTTGCCTCAGATTTCTGTAGCTCGTTTTTACTTTATGGAATGCAATACTTCACAGCCATAATTGATTTCTTCAAATTATTTCCATATTGATTCGTATGGTCTCTGAAAATTATTAACAAAAGTTATTGTCATAGAAATTATGTAAGACTTTTCTTCTGTACAAAGTAAAGATTAGTGTATATCACTATTGTGCATACCTTTTGCCTATTATATTGTACCATTAGACTGTTGTGATGTACACTCGCTTTATTTCTCATATCAACATGCTTCTTGCACTGCTTGAGCATGTTTACATGGACCAACGTAATTTCCTATGAATCCCTTGCAAATGAAAAATAGTTGTATCTGTTCAAGGACTTGAAAGAAAATCAGACTTTACCAATTTCAATCATAGCACCATGCTTTGATTATGATTACAGATTGATGTCTTCGTACACATGAAATATACATCAGATCCCATATAATCCTCACCAAGATTATCACAACTATTGTCGTGATGACTTCAATATCTTGCCTATGGTCATGATCAGCTCTGATAATTAGTAGGTCTAGTGAATATTGTGTATGAAACCGAACTAAGGTGTTCTTTTTAGAAAGAGATCATAGCCCCAATGTGAGACTGCAATCATACAGCTGATTGAGGTGTCTAAAAATGTTTGCTATAATTTTTTTTTGATGAATTCTTTTGAGTTTTGAGATGATGATGACATTCATTTTAAGGTCAACGAAATTTTATCTGATCCTTAGATACTGTCAGGGTAGGAGTAACAAACATTCTACCACAATTCAACCCCTCTGTTTGAGAGACTTGCCGGTTTATTTAAAATGCTGCGTTCCGATGAATCTGTTTTTGGTCAATCTTGCACACTTTGTTAGAAATGTATTGTCTCACACGCTATGGAATGTATCAAAGTTTTCTCCAACTGGACAGTCAGTGATTTTCTTTAAAACTTGTTTTTCCCTCCCCCCAGCAGACTTTGTGAATGGCTGAGGGTAAGGCAGAGTAAGTGGTAGTGGTTTCTACAAGATAATAATTGTATAAGATTTTCATCGCCGGCTCATGGTGAAAAAAAAAAAAAGGAAAAAGGAAACAAAGAAAGAAAATCTAAATACTGGTGGATTTTGTGCTTTTGTATTAAACAGAAGCCTATATCTGTTCTTATTGATTCGTTCAGTTTTAAAGCTTTCTTGATTATTTACCATTTCTCTTCTTTCTCTCCCTTCTCCATTCATCCATTTTTATTGTTTTTCTTTTGATGGTCTTGGTATTCAATGTTTGCTTCTATAATTGTGTGCCTTTTGTGTTCATTTCCTGCTTCAAGCTCAAAGTATGTTTCAAAGAATCAATCCTTGAATTTATTCATATATATAAATATACACATATGATGTCCATAACAGCTTTTTTCTCCCCCTGTGTTTTACTATTGACAATGATTTTGTTGCAATTTACATTATTGAATGTTGTTTTACCTCCTGTTTCATGTGTTTGACATTTATCAGACATTTTAGTGGTGTACATATATAATTTGAAAGTGGATGAAACAAAACTAAAGCTAGTCTCAAATCTTCTTTGCATGTTTAACATTATTTACTGAGTGCTGAAGAGAAAAGAAAAAGTCAGACTGTGTCTCCTTGACTATGTGTGAGTGCATATTAAATTTTTTTTTTCAATTAATAAAAGGGAAATTGTCTTTCTTGCATGAAAATGTATGATAATAAAGATCAATGGTAACATGTCATTGAATTTAGAAATGTAATATTGAGCCGTCCGAAATCGAGGTTGATTATCTCAGGGTGTTTACAGTGGTGCTTGATGAGAAGTATGCATGCATGCCCCGCCTGATGAAGGAGATAATGGAGTCAAATTTTATGTAAATGATCTCTATGTTGATATGGTTCCCTGTAGTTGATGCATACAGCTTTCAGCCGTTTTACTTTTTTCTTCCTTTTTCTCACTGAGAATCAGAGGGTCAATTTGAAAAAAAATCAGTGAGACAATTTTTAAAAATTTACAATTTAGTAAAATAAGTGAAATCAGCTTTCTTGATATAGATGTCATAGTAAAGGAAAACAATTTTCTTAATGCCTATGAGCCATGAAAATACCTGCATCTAGGGTTGGTTTTTGGGGAGATTTTTATTTTTTTTTATTTTTTTTTTATTTTTGTTTTTATATACGAATGTGGGATTCCAAAAAGCCTACATTCCCATAATTGTATACCAAAAACTTGCAAGATTGCAACAGAATGAGACAATGAAATTGATGAATTTCGAAAGAAAGAAAAATTTTCTGGCCTGAGTTTGAATATTTTCAAGCAGAAATGACACTCACTTTCAGCCCTTTATATTGTGTATCTTGATTTTTTAAAACATTTTTTCGAGTCCACCTAATTCTTTCCTAGAACAATGATGTAAATTTCTCTTTCAGTTTGAAATAAATGAGACAATATTTGGTGAAAGAGATAGTTGCACTTTCGGAAAGTATCCAGATTTGAGGATTCCAAGCTGAAATACACATTTTAAAACTATGCTTTTGGAAAGATCTTTGTGAAAAACCATTGAAGAAAACAAATTAATATTCTATGTCTTGAGCTTAAAGCTTGTACAATTGTTTAGGCTTCCCTCCCCCTCCTCAAATTAAGAACAATGTTGACCTATTGGACTTTTCAGATCATTGTTTGACAGTTTGTTTCTTCTAACATGACTCAGACTGTAGAATCTGTTGGCTTGTGTCCTGTTTTGTTCATATTTCTTTTGTTCCACACATGACATAAGATGTACACTTGTGTAATGGGAATAGAATTTATTCATGTTTTAGTCACTGTCCCATTGATTACAATTTCTTGAAAGTAATTTCCATGCACAATTTTTTGTGGAAATATACCATGTTTGCTTGTTTGGAGATAAAATGAGAAAACACACAGCTTAATTCTTAATCATTCCTTGCATGCATCGAACATTGTAGTATGTTCACTGACAAAGTGATATAATTTGTTGTTCCTTTTGTTGTTCTTTTTCTCCTTTTTCATATGCCTATAATTTGCCAGATTACCACACATAAGGAGGCTTAAAGCTCTAAATTTTGTCACATAATTTTATTGTCTTTTTTCCCCCATTAATAATATACACATTCAAAACTACGCCAAAGAAGGTTTAGTTTCATTGCTTTTTTTTATTTTTTTTATTTCACATTATCATCAAATTGTTATTGTGTGTTGATCTGTCAAGGTTATAACCTTTATTATTTAAATGAGGAAATAAATATCATCTTCACATCCTTGACCCTTGAAACTTCTTTGATTGTCACAGTTTCAGTTATGCTGGAGATGATGAAAGAGAAAATGAACAGAACTCTGTAGAAAGATGTTGGATTTATTGTATTTCTTTCGGAGAGTAAAGGGAAATCTTTAGAAAATTGTTGTACATAAAGTATTTCTTCTACGGGCAATAAAAGAGAAAATGATCAGAAACCTTCAGAAAACTGTTGCATGTAAAGTATTTCTTCTAGGGGCAATAGAAAAGAAAATGATCAGAAATCTTTAGAAAACTGTTGTATATAAAGATTTCTTGTAGCGGTAATAAAGGAGAAAATGGTCAGAAATCTCCAGAACATTGTAAGATATAAAGTATTCTTTTGGCAGCAATAATAAAAGGGAAAATGAACAGAAATTGTCAGAAAATTGTTGGATATAAAGTACTTCTTTTGGTGGCTGTAATGTTTTTATCGTTTCAGTAGGTCTTATTTTAATAGCCCTTCGTCTTAATGCCATCATGAGGTAGAAGAATTTACAGGTCTGATAGAAAAGGATCTGAGTAGAGCATATTTTCAATTGATGGAACAGGTGGAAGGAGGGATGTTTCGGGTTCATTTAGTGCTGCATGGTCAAACATGATGTGGTTGACTGTCTCATCAGGAGCTGAGCATAGTTGACATGTAGATGGGTGTTCGGAATTTGACGGTTAAGGTGCATATTTACGGGGGCGTGTCTGTCCTCAAGCTGAAAATGGTGGTCTGGTCTTTTTCTTGTCAAGGCTTAGATGTTGTCTTTTTGTCTTGGTTCACGCATATGATGGTAAAACCTTCTTCCTGTTTCCCCGGGTACCCATTGGTGGCAATATTAATACAGAAAGTGAACAGAAAGTGCTAGAAAATTGTTGAATATAAATTACTTTGATGTCAATAATAAAAGAGAAAAAGAGAAATTCTTAGAAAATTGTTGGATATAAAATACTCCTTATTGCAATAATAATAACAGAGAAAATTATCAGGAATCATACTCCTTATTACAATAACAATAACAGAGAAAATTATCAGGAATCATTACAGAATTATGGGATGTAAAGTATTTCCTTTGGGGGCAATAATAAAAGAGAAAATGAACTGAAATCTTTATAAAGCTGTTGGATATAGAGTACTTCTTTTGGTGGCAATAAAAGAATAAATGAACTGAAATCTTCATAGAGCTGTTAGGTGTAACATTTCTTTTGGAGGAAAAACAAAAGAGAACATGAACAGAAAACTTTAGAAAACTGTTGGATATATTATTTCATTCTATTCAAATTGTCAAGAAAAGGGAAAGATATTGATGTGATCCTCCTTTCTTATCTTTCAAGTTCTATTTCGCATAAAGACGTTGATTTATTACAAAGAGGGAAATGAGACTATTGATCAATAACATTTACGTAAGGATATCTTTTGAATTGTTTCAGAGAAGAGTGGCAGTCTTGCATAAGTTGACGCATTTTAGCGTGGTTCTTCATATGGAAGATTAGAATACCTCTTATGTATAGAACTTGTATTGCATGGAAGGAATTAAGTTGGTGACATTATATGGTATTTTAATTTTTTAAGAATAATTATTTATTAGCCTCCCCTTGACATAATTTAATATAAGAGAAAAGATGTGAGCTCTTTTTGCCCTCCCTATATCATGAACAGTAATAATTGCAACAAGAGAAGACTTAAAAGGAATTGCTTTTGTGATTAGTCAGCTGTTCAGAAAAGCCAGCACACAGTGATGTATGATCCTTAAAGAAAATCCCAGTTGGGTTTCTAGGTCAGGATGTATTGTGAATAAGTTACAGTATATCTGTTGTTCGACAGAACCTGCAACCTTTCAGTGTTTCATTTAAAAAAGAGAAAGAATTTTCAGTAAGTGTCCAAAGTGTGCCATGATTTATAAGTTAAATGTGCCATCCCATAAGTTTGTTGAATATGATCCATCACAGGAAGTTGGATATGACAACATGGGTGCCCATATCAGTCTGTCTGTCTCTGTCTCTCTCTTTGTAGGTGTCTGTCTCTCTCTCTCTTTCCCTCCCTCTCTCTGTTTGTCTGTCTGTCTGTCTATGTCTGTCTGTCTGTCTGTCTGTCTGTCTGTCTCTCTCTCTCTCTCTCTCTCTCTCTCTCTCTCTGTCTGTCTGTCTGTCTGTCTGTCTGTCTGTCTGTCTGTCTGT
>JAOWAY010178835.1:0-16609 GCA_028565895.1 Goniobranchus geometricus | reverse complement strand
TCTCTCTCTCTCTCTCTCTCTCTCTCTCTCTCTCTCTGCCTTTTGGTAAGAAAATTCTCACTAAAATTTACAGATGGAAAATATACATTTTTATTTTGTTCTCAACTTGTGGCTTAGTATTTTTTTTTTATTTTTTTTTTTTTTATTAGGCCTGATTATTGTCATTCTTTTAAACCTTAATGACATATGAGGTCTATGACAAGTTTAGAATACCTAGTATCCTGAAATGTAATTGAGCTTGATTGATACAATGTATAGCCTAAAGTTTTAAATTTTTCCATGTATTTTAAAGGTATTGTATTCAAGGCAATTACAGGAACTTACAACCAGGAAGCTGATATCATATGTAAACTCATATGAATTCTTTTTCATTTTATCTTTTCCATTTAGTCACAGACATTTGAAATTGAGGCTGTTGACCTTGGCGATCTTGAGAAATTGGTGCTAATGAAAGGACCTGGTGATCCTTGGCTGTTGAACCGCGTAGTTATCAAAGCAGGGATCTTTGGACCAGTGGAAAATGTTTTCATTTGGAGCAAGTCAGTGAATTATGGGTCTAATTACTGATGTTCCTTGTATTTTTAAAGACTTAAAATTTTTTTCTTTTGTTTCTTTCAAAGGCTTTGAAATATCTTAAAATCACATCCCGTTTTGATGATTCAATTTAGTTTGTAATGTGGTTTTTATGAAAAAAACAAAAACAAACCAAGATTGCATTTTCACAACTGAAACTTTATCATGAAAACCTTATTCACCAAATTTTTCATTTTATTGTTCCATTAAAAACAATTCAGTTGAGATGATCGATAAGCTTTGTAGTCCTTCTTCTTGCCAAATTTATTTCTGAAATTTAGACTTAGAATTTTAGTGGATCTGCCTTTCAAACTTCTCTGAGTATTCTTTTCTTATTTTGTTTTTCAGTTGGATAGGAGAAAATGAGAGAAGAAATGATGAGGTTGAGGTGACTCTGCCTCTAATCTCAACCAAGCCAAGCTCTGTTGCTGTTCCTGCAGACCAATTCCCAGATTTTCCATTGACAAGTAAATCATTACTGGAGCTTAACTATTTGTATTAAGGCCAACTGTGTTATGATAAGATTTACTCCCTCTATTAAATTGTGTTAATATTGGTTACAAATTACATTTCCTTTGACATGTTATGTTTCTTTTGATTTGATTTATGCCTCTTCGAGCGTAGGGCCAGAGCAACACTTCCCCATCTTATTCGCTTTTGAGCATCCGTCTTTAGTTGAGTCCACGGCATACCAGCATTCTTGATCTCCTCCTCAGAGCTTATCCTCAATATCATCTTAGGTCGTCCTACTTTTTGCTTTCCATGTGGGTTCCATTCTAATAGGATTGCGTTGTGATGTTGGTTTAAAAGCTATCCTAATAAATGCTCAATCCATCTCTTCTTGGGACCTCCATGAAATGGATATTTTACTTTTGAAATTTTGGTTATATTTAGATAAGCAAAACAAGATAATATGAAATGAATTTGACTAAGGAGCTTCTCAAGCAAGTCCCTCTCAAGTTAAATGCTCATATGGAAAATCTAGTATTTATTGAACTATTTTAAAGTTACATGAAATCAATGTAGAGTCATTCTACATAATAATTTTCAATTTCACTTAGATTTACTATAGAAGTAATCATCAGTCCCTGGCTGTCCTAGGTTGTGTTTTGTTTGGTTTTTTTATTGATTCATAAATTTACAGTCAAAAAAGTTAACAACAAAGTTTTAAAAACCTCCATACATAATGATGATAAAGTGACCTCTTACAAGAGATACCTGAAAAAAAAGCCAGCACACTGTTTCCAAGGTTTGAACATGAAGCATTTGCTTATCTCACTAATGAAAACAGAAGTTTCAAATGTCTACAATTCAAAAATCTGTTTATGAAACAAACTGCACATATATTCCCCCTCGTATCCCATGTTTTATACAATAACCTTCATCATTTCAGGAGGGGTATGGAATATTGAAACACTGACAAGTGACAAGGGAACTCAAGGCTCAGTCGATGATGTAATAGTAGTGTTTGTTGGAAACAAAGGAGAAAGCAGCCCTGTGCAACTGAAGGCCTCAAATCCTTTTCAGCCAGGGAATACTGACACTTTTCAAGTAAAGTTCTTCATTATTGTTTATTAACTTCAACATACACTGATATGTTTGTGGAGTTTGGAAAAGAAAATTTGGTGGGGATTGTTTGCTTATCTATCTTTCTTGATTTCATCTGTTCTTGGTTTTACGTTCTATCATTTTTTTCTTTAATGTTTAATGCTAAAGCAAAAGCTCTTTCTAATATTTCTTACATTTGTATTCTGTTTTTACATGTAGATCCATCTTGCTGAGGATGTTGGAGAACTAATCAAAATGAGACTCGGGTTTGAGGACAACTCCTACCATAAAGCATGGCATCTGAAAAAGGTAAAGGAAGTTTTTGATTTTTCTTTTCTCATAGTTACTCTGTGGTTATTTCTTCTTTTTTATTTGTGAATATTCTACGATTTGTCCTTTATCATTCAACAGGCAAGCGATCAATAACGTCAACATAAAAGGGAGTGTATGTAAAGCATTGAATTCTAGGACAAAAATGTAACTCCAAGCATCGCAAATTTATCCTGTCATTTATTTTGGTCCTGAAATCTTTGCCATTGCCATTGATATCCTCAACCTCCTTTCCATCTTTCATGACAAATTTTTCAAAGAGAATTGTTTAACAATTCTTTCATATAATCAAGACTGCCATTAAGTCAATTTCCTGGACTGTTTGTACATCCTGCTTTGATTTCAATGTTGAGTGTTTTGATTCTTGCTTGTCAAGGCAATTTCTTCCATAATTTTGTTTTAATAGCTCTATTTTGTGAACTTATTATAACGCGTGTGACTGCGTTGATACATCATCAGTTGACAGACTTAGTAAGATGCAATAGAGCATTATATAAGTGATTTATAAATTTATTTATTCATTGTTATTCTTATGGTTATTGTTGTTCATGACATATTTGTTGAAAAATAGCACCTTTTAAAAACAATCTCGTAAAATATTCTTATCCTTCACTTTACTTTACCTCATGAAATTTTTAAGTTATTGTTTGTTCTAATCCACCAATTTGAAGTAATGTAAATGAAAACATAATTTATAAGGACTGGATTCATTAAACCTTATCATAACAGAATTTGTATGAATAAGTCCCATTTTGATCACAGATGAGATTTGAAGACAAAGAAACACAAGACACATTTTGGTTTGCTTTCAATGATGCTGTAAAAGTGGATGATGTATCAGATGGTTGGACAGAATTCCCGGTGATATGGCCAGGAGTCTTTATCCTGCCAGGTAAACTTATCACATGAACTTTTTTTCTCATGTAAAATCATGCCATATTTGTCAGACAGAAAATAAGTCATACAAAGAGTACTCTTTAAAATGCTGTGAATAATTGCCTAATTTTTTAAAATTTTGGACCACAGAACATCCATCACTCATGATCTTTTTACCATTGAATAAAAACTATGAAGCATACATGAAATATTAGACTCACTTATACTACATTAAAATTTCATTTGATATTGTCAAAGACTGTCACCTGGCTAAATTTTAATGAATAGTAATGAAATACTTAGCAATAAAAGATTTGTGACTTTGACACAATCTGTATTTTACAAAGAATGTATGACTGAGTTAGATTTATAATTTTTTAAACTGTAAAGGTGGTTAATATTATATTTCAGATGATTCAAAATCATACACCATTTTGCTTGCATTTCCTTAAAAATGCATGAGGACTGAATAAGGAAGGATGAATTTTGCAATGATCATACATGAACTTGTTCAGAAAAAGAATGAGGAAATAGATAAAACAAATCTGAGTGTAGTTTACCAAAGCTGCTATAGTGTAAATGTGTTCTTATGATCAGTGATGCTGTATGGCAGACTGACATTTCTGATTTATCAATCTGACAGACAGAGCAGCCAATGACTGTTAAAAAGTGAAAATTCTTCTAAATTTGCTTCCATTTGCATAGTATGCTTATGACGTGAACGTGATATTTCTTCTTTGTTTTCTAATAAAGTGGTGGAGTACACAATTACAGTAGAAACAGGTGATGTTGCTGATGCCAGCACACATGCACAGATTTTAATTCAAATTGAAGGCCAGATGGGAGGCACTGGATATCGTTCACTTAAGGACACCAGGTCTGAAAAGCCAAAGTTCCAACAAGGACAGGTATAAAGTCAAATTTTTGTATTTAGAAAATCCTTACATTCTTTTATTGTATAAAATCTTGCCTTCTCTGATAGTTTGAGTAACAGTATTAGGAAAAACTAATTTTATAAAGACTTTTAAGTTAAACAATGATTCAAAATATGTGGTTTTGATGGTTTTAGCGCAAATATGATGAATAATTATGTATTCACAGCCACTCTGTATACAAAAACAGTAATTTATTCTTTTGTTTATAAAAGTCTGTGATTACCATTAAACATTTAATGGGCTCACTTTTCACATTTTATTTCTTAAGACTATATAAAAACAGTAGCTTAACAGTATGATTTACAGGCCTGTATATATATTTGTTGTTGTTTCTTGAACTTTCCCTACAGACTGACACTTTTGTTATGAAAGCTGTGAGCCTTTTGAGTATATACAGTGTAACAATTGGTCATATAGATCAAAATGCTGGTAAGTTTTCATGAGAAAAATAAAGCTTCTGAAAGAGAAGTTAACCAAATGTTTTTCTCTTGTGTTTAAGTGCATTTGTATTTAGAGTTCTTTGCTATGGTAATTTGTGCATTCTTTACATTTTAATTTCGGATTCAATTACATTTTTACCATTTCATATCATTAACATAGATTATTCAATTTCAAGTGTTAAATCTGTAGGTCAATGTGAATTTTTACAGGTTTTGTTTTTTTTTATCCATCCAGGGGCAGGCTGGTTCCTGAACAGAGTCAAAGTGAGACCAAATAATGAAGAGGAAGATTATGTCTTTAATTGTAACAGGTTTGCCTTGTATATTGAAATTGAATTACTTTAGGTTTTTCTATAAATGACTAAAACTGTCATAAAAGTATTCTATGACAATTTTAAATTATTTGAAGTTGTATGACTAACTAATCATGAGAATAATCATATCAAAAGCATTTGGCAGCAAATGAACGGGCAAAATATAATAGATAAAGACTATGGATTTAGGTCAGAGAGTATAAATTTTTTTTTAATCTGAAGAATTCTGTCAGTATTTTGAGTGAAGTTGTTTTTTTGTTTTTTTCACTTTTCATGAATTCACTTTCACAATGAAATAAAACGAAATCTTACAGATCATTAGCTGCAAGGTAAAAGTAAAAAATTTTCACTGTCCTATCCTGTCTTCTTTTAACAAACTTTTGGGGCTTTTGGGAATTTCTCTGTCGCCATGCATTTTCAGATGGCTGGATAAAGGAAAAGATGATGGTGAGACAATGAGAACTTTGTATTTAAATGATGATGATGACACTGCTACTGCAGGAGCTACAGATGAAGCTGCAACAGTAAGAACTCAGGATGAGCCTGTCACAGAACCAGAACCTGAGGAGGATGGTAAGATATAGACATCCATGCTTTACTTGTGGTGTCTGTCTGGTCATGGATGTAATTAGAATCCAATGTGATTTCTGGAGTGAGGTGTGAGAAATTCCATCTATCCATCTTTTTATGGATTCATTCAACTCTCTCCTGGGCATTTTGTTTGAGTGCAGTCTCAGTTTTATGTCGCTAAAAATGTTTATTGCTAAAATCATAATGTAATCAGCCAGACAGTCACAATCAATCATTTGCTGGCAGAGATCTGGGTAGCTAAATTTATTTATTGCTGTTTAATTAATGTTTGCCACTTACATATCCATTACCCAATTACAATTATTTTCAGAAATAAGCCGCTCTGGACTCTAAGCTGCATCCCCTGACTTTTATAATAAAAAAAATGTTTTCCTTAGATAGGCTGCATCAGACTAAAAGCCGTAGGATTCATAAGAATCATAACACATAATACCAGTAGGCAACTTCTGACAATTTTTTAAAAAGTTTGATGTGGTACAAACGCCATGATGTGTAAAGTATGATAGAATACAATCTAAAAATAGCCTTGATGGGGGAATGAATAATGAGCACCTTGTAAGTATGAATTCTCCTTTAGAGTGCGATCAATTATTCTATGTTCCAGATCTAAACAATGTTTTAGTGGCTATTCAATACTTGAGTCAATTGACTAACAATGACTAAAAAAGATATTTTAAAATTCTAGCACTAGTCGCCCTGTACTACAAGGTGCCGGGCTGACATTGGAAGAAAAAAATCGTGGCTTATAGATAGTCCAAAAATTACAGTATATAAAACTGCTAAGACGTACAACTTACGGCTTATGTTGAATATTTCTCAAAAATGTTGTTCAATCTAATGTATGTCCAGTTAAGAAAACATAGAAAAAGATTATGAATCACTTTACCCTTCTCAAAATTATTAAGATCATTTTTTATTTTATGGGTTGAAAATCTCTTCTTTATCTAAAACATGATGAATTTGAAAAGCATGTTTCTCTTGGGAGGGGAGGGTTCTTTTAGTTTTGTTTTGTTTTGTTGGTTTTTTTGCGATGAATGTTCCAATTTATGGTCTGGCAGGAGTGACATATGCTGTAACAACAGTAACAGGAAATGGAGTAGGGCATGGCACTAATGCCCCAGCAATCATTGTTCTGTATGGGGAGAAAGGCAACACTGGTCCATTGCTCATTGGAGGTGGAGATGATGGATTTAAAGAAGGCGAAACTCAGCATTTTAATGTAAATCCTATATATAATACTACTGCATTTTTCTACTTTGCTATACGAATAAAGCAAATATTTCATTTAACAAATTGTTCTTCAAATTGGGTTTTACATTCTGAGCCTTTTTTGTTTAATTAGTTCTGTGATTGAGGAAAGATCATTTTGAGGATAATTGTACTTTCATCTTAACGCTTGATTGGATTCATCAAGGTACATTTAAGAAAAAAAATAATAAAATTTGTTATAAACAGAATATAAAGGAGAAAAATTTTATTTCAGATTGCAGTATTTACTCAATTGAATTAAAATTAAAGAATCAACGAATATTTGATCTAAGTTTTCTTTCACATATAAAGGTCATTACATATATTATTTTCCACACAAACACTTTGGGAGAAAACTGCCCTTTTTGTTATTCAATAAAATTAATAAATTCAGATGTTCAGGTAAAAATTTTGAACAGACTGTTAAGGAAATATTCTATAAATTAGATTGTATAGAGGCATTTTGTGAATTGAAATATTCTGGTGACATTTATTCATTTATTGATATCTTTGATACTGAAAATAGGTGCACAGCAATGAGGAAATAGGAGATCTGTTCAAGGTCAGAGTTGGTTTTAATAATGAAGGGCATGAAGAAGAATGGTACGCTGACCTTTACCAATGCCCATCTTGGTGTCCTGACATGGCAAGTATTTTCAGCATTTGAAAGTTGATCCGTTATACATTTCATCTCTTGCTTCTTTCACCACAAATATTAAGATGCCCATAGAAGTCAATTGATGTTAATGCTTTAATGCGTTTTGTAAATTTATTTACAAATTCACACTAATTGTCTGAGTAGTGAAAAGTTTAAATACAAATTGAAATGAATGTTTCTTCAGATTGTTACTTTTTCATATACCTTTACCTTTAGTTGAAGCTTCAAATGATTTATAATTCAATGTTGTGAACGAAAGAATAGTTTGGTACTCTTGCATTCTTTTTTTTTTAATTTGTTTTTGGATTTTTGGGTAATGATTTTGTTTTTGTTTTGTTTTTTCTTTGAGGGCAGAGTGGATGATTACATATCTATGGATCTTAATTTGTTCAATTTTTAAATTTCATGCAAGTTGAGCTTTAAAATTGAAGCAAATTATGCTTTTAAAGTCAGTTGTCATAATAGTTGTATAGATTTTCATATATTAGATACAGTTGTATGAATAAAAGACATTTAAAAATTCATTTGAATTCAATAAGTTCTTTGTTAACAAAATATTTCCTTATCTTGAAAGAGACAAACATTGAAGTCATTTAGATGTGAATAATTCCAAAACAATTTCACCGAAAATAAGATTTGTTGACTGATATATTAATAGGTAATAATTTTCTTGTCAAGAGACATCTTGGCTTCTTGAAGTTAAACTTGAACTTGAGGTTTACTGGCTCAGATCTCATTGAGGCCTCCTTGCCAGATGTGTCTTACTAAAGTATGTGCTTCCTTAATCTATGTTGCTGGAGATCGGGCTGATTTGTGGAGTCATGTAACATGTTTTGTTCTTCCAGTAGTTATCTTATCTGCTGTTGTTTGTGTTTAGGTTAGGTGTATTATAGTACTAATGACTTCTGGCAAGCTGGTACAGAATGGTGACTCTGACTGAGAATAGTGAGAAGCTGTATTTTCTCAAATTTGTTTTAGCCTTCTGCGCAAATAACTGTTGGAATGTCTCCTTTCTCTTCTACGTCTTGTGTGATCCTCTCTCTGTTTTAAAGAGTTGGCACTCAATAATTCTCATGCTTTATATTTAGCAAACTAGAGGTGGGAAGAATACATGTATGTGAATTATTCCACACCACAGATTAAGATTATGGACAAGAAGACAGGCAAAGAATTTGTCTTTGAGATGAGGCAATGGGTGAGAATGGAAGAGGATCATGACTTTTGGAAGGAATTCCCAGTTAGAAAGGAAAACATGTCACAAATGCTTGTTGGTAAGTCAGATAACTCTCACAAACCTGAGCACTAAACAGCAACCAAATCATTTTGTTATTTAAATAGCTGTGCTCACTAACCTCTCATAATTGCTGCATAAGTTTCCAAATAATATTAATCATTATCATGAAATGATCAGTGGTGACAGATAAAATTTGGAAACCTTTGCATTTCATGGTATTAAAGTGTTTAGAAATTCTTCACAATCAAACATAACCATTGCTTGATTCATTTTACTAACAAAATGTCGTAATTGACTCTCACTACTCTGAATATAAATTTATCCCGAAGCAGACTACCATTTACAAGAATACAGCACATGTGCATTCAGCTGATACAGGAAATAAAATTGTTACCCTCTTTCCACAGTGAGGGACTATTTCCTAGATGTACACACTGGTTCCAAATTTGGATCTGGTACAGATGCCAATGTCTACATTCAAATACATGGCCAATACGGGGACACTGGCTGGAGACATTTGCATGGCTCTAGAACAAATATGAATAAATTTGAGACTGCACAAGTAAGTGACATTTAAGCAGATTTACTATAGTACTCTCTGCTTATAGAAAAACCTGTTATAAGAACCCCCTGCTTTTAAGAACACCTTTTGCCATTGCAGAATTATTTCTTCATAAGAATATCTTATCAGATGAAAGAAAGTAAAAATGGTATGTTGATTGGAATTATTGCAAGCTGAATTGAATTATGTTTAAACTTTCTCACGCCACATACACTACACTGTAAACTTACCCCAAACATCACATTGCACATCCCTCGCATGTGACATGTCTCGCGTGCCAGTGTGAAAGGGATTGTGCAGGTAAACCCTGCCTTGAGTCCCAGCCCTCAATACATGAGTCTGCAAATGGTCATTCCCTCAATCAGGGAAGACCCTAAAAGGCAGGAATTGAATGACAGATGACAAGACATGAGGTGGCATTGAAACAGAAAAGATGGGCCAATGGCTGTTCAAATTAGTGTGCAATAAAGAGGATGATTTTATGATGTACAACATAGAAAATTGCCTCTCATGTTAAGTTTGATTTCATGCTCTATGCTGGATTTTGCCTTTGGTGAAGTGAATCTCAATGTCATTGAGTACACAATGGAAGAGAAAAGAGTAGTAAAACAGGGGTGGGATTCAACACTTATATGTAGATGTACATGCTTGTGCAGCAGAAAATTGACTGTGTTACCTTGGATGTGTTCACATTTTAACCCATGTCAAACAGAATGAATCCAACACAAGCTACAAGAATTACCACACTCAAGCTAAGAAGGTGAAGAATATAAACTACATCACAGAGACAGGAAAAGCTGCTAACTTTTTGATAATTGTAGAGAAATTTTAATGTTCAAGACTGGTAGTTATCAAGACTGGTAGTTAGCAAGCTTGCTGAGACACGGATTTCTGTATCACACAAGGCAAAATTAGGAGACCAGGCTTAAAAAAGAAAAAAGAGATTGAAAGGCCACTGATGTTGGAGAAGCTCCTCATCTTTGGAGAACTCAAAAGCTTTCTCAAGAAGCAAGCCTTTATTGGATATACAATGCCTAGAAAGGTTATTTGGAATCATGTGTCATTAACATCGCTTATATGAACACATCAGTTACAAAAACACTTAAGACCGTAATCACGAATGCTCTTATAAGCAAAGAGCACTGTTTTCCTTTCCCTTCAATGACATTCTCTGGTTTAAGGATAGATGTGTATCTGAAAAAGATGACTTGAAAGGTGAAAATAATTTTGGGCTAGCAGTAATTACATTATATTTTTCCTGCATTGTATCAATTGACAATGCTGTTATTTCTCATTTCAGCATGATTTGTTCAGAGTGGAAGCAGTTGACCTTGGTCGCCTCTCAAAGGTCAGAGTAAAGCATGATGGCTATGGACCAGGCTCAGGCTGGTACCTAGATCACATTACAGTGAAAGAATCAGAAGATGCAAGTGAGACCTACCTGTTTGAATGTGACAAGTGAGTTTTAAGTCATTTCCATAGAAGAATCTTTGATTTTTGGAACAATCACCTGTTTAAAGATATGCCCCTTATTTTTCGAAGGTTTTTTATTTCCTTTCATTTATTTAATTTAGATACAAATATTGGTCACACATGACAGTTCTTGAAACGATGCTTCAAATTGTGTTTCCAAATGTACTGAAGTTTTTCTTGCATAAGGGCTTTTGCCTTTTATGTATGATTATTGGAAATATTGTCCATATTTTAATCTAAAGGAGGTGTTACATCTCATCCAGCTAATCCTTTTACATTTAATGTCAATAGCAATCAAATTAATTTCTATAGAAATGAACCTTTTTGTATTGTACATTTTGATTCTTAGATGTAGGTGAGATCAAGGGCATGATCATCCAAAAATAACATTTTGATAGGTTGCACCATGAATATATTGTAGATATGTTGATTACTTTTCAACATTGACAGATGGCTTGATGAAGGGGAGGATGACCAATCACTGGAGAGAGAGCTTCCTCTTACTCGTATCATTTCTGACACTGTCAAAAAGGAAGAACCTAAACAAGAAGAGCCAAAAGAGCCCAAGGGTGAGCCCAAAGCTTCCAAAGGCTGCCTTTATTGATTGCTGATTTATTATTTGAATGGCTACCTACCTCTCGTGCTACATTTTTGTAATATCCTGATGGCTTCAAGTCCATTTTTGGTCATTGAAATGATGGATGTTGTAAGGCTGGAAACAATCTTATTTCATGTCATGCATTCAGCTTTAGTGCTTTGGTGTCAAATTCTATAAAATTTATGTTTTTCAGTTTGATATCATATTTCAAGTTCATGTCCAATCCATTTCATACTTTACAAACTTATGAAAAAAAGTTTTATAACAATTTTGAATTTTTTAATTCTTTGGAATGATGTCACTGACCATCTCAGATCTTACCAGATTTTCATGAAAGACACTAAGAGCTAATGTCCACATGTTTTGAACATATGTTTTGAAATTTATCTAGTGGGATTTTTTATATCAGTGTCTGTTGCTGCAAAAATGAAGTAAAGGGCTTATGATTTTTACATCCTAGTGACATAAAGTTTGTGAAGTCAGCAGAAAAGCCAGTGCCTATATACAAGCAATTTTTACCACTCTTTCTATCTCCCTTTTCCATCATAATTCTCTGAGCCTGAGGCTCAGTTGTGTCATGAGAGGCATCCAAAATAAAACTTTGCCAAAACCTTTTATGTAGAATCTTTAAGACGATAAACTGCTGCGGTGACCCCGAATCTGAGAGAAGCCAAATTCTGAAAGCTGAATATTTTCTGAATAAAATCAGAGATTTTCTTTTTAGGATTCTTTCAAAATTCATGAAAATTAAGTCAGATAAATAGAACATTTTGCAACTTCAATACCCTGTGCCTTCAGCCTTCCCTAAAAATAATTAAACTCCTTCAGCCTTCATATATGAAATGATTTATGTATATAAATTTCTGTGGATTTTGTCTTCATCAGCTGGGGACTGGCGTATTTTTACTGTTACTAACTCAGAGCCTGGAAGTGGGACAGATGCAAAAATTATTTTGACTGTCATTGGAGACAAAGGTGACTCAGGGCCTCTACCACTTGCCTCAAAGGAAGATGAATGTTTCAAAGAGGGTCAGACAGATCAGTTTGATGTAAGTTTGAAGCAAAATATGTTTGACTACCCTACATTATAAGGAATTCTATGCACCGGTGTATTTTTCAATTTAAGTTTGCCTTTGAATGCCTACTTAATGAAAATTTGCCTTCGAATGCCTACCTGATGGAAACTGAGATGTTATCTGGTAAAATCCATTTCTAGTTCACTTAGATCTAGCTTTCCCATGGAGGGAAAAATGTTTCTGTCTTAAATGAAGCTTGTATCAATTATAATTTGTAGACATATTAAAATCACAATACTTTTATATGTCAAAGCTAAGGAACAAGTATCCAGTCATTCAAATTTACACTTTCCATATCCACCCTATTATGCACATTCAATTAACATAAAATGAATGCGAAAGATGAATAAAAAAAAAAAAAAAGAAATATGTTGCAGACTAGGAGGGAAGGACTTATATATGTGCATGTATCTGTGGGTATGTCTCTCTATCTGTCTACCTATCTATCTCTATCTATCTATCTATCTATCTATCTCTCTATCTATATGTGTTTACCCATTTATCTGTCCATCATTTAAATATTTGATGGAATCTCATTGAGATCCATAAATTCAAAGACAAATAATTTCAGTCCCTTTTCCGAATCAGATTTGGCTTGAACCCAATGATATTGGGGATATCAAGAAGATTCGGCTGGAGCAGGATAATTCTGGATCTCATTCTTCATGGCGAGTTGATAAGGTAAGGACAGACTTTTATAGAAATGCATTCTTGATATCATTAAAAAGCGAAAATCATTGCAGATTGCATGTCCATGAATCTTGAAGACTTTCAGTGTAGCACTCTAGAATTCATAACAAACATATTTTCCTTGGGCTGAAGCCCTTTAACCCAAAAGTGATTTTATAGATATGCCTTAAAATTTCTTGACTGAATTTACTCTTATTATAAAACATACCCATAAAGAATCCTTATTTGATTTTACCAAAAGGACAAAAAAAGAAAATACTGGCCAAAGCAAACTTTTGCCATAAATTGATGCTCTCTTTTCTTCAAAACATAGAATACAAAAGTATATACAGATGATTGAAAGGGTTTTTACCAATTATCAAACTGTGATTTAAAATTTTAGAATTTATGTGTGATTAACAGAACAATTAAAAGAAATACAGAGAATATTCTATAAGGTAGTAATCTGATAATGACTTCAACATTCTTTGTGAATCTAATGAATCTTTCTTTTACTGGATTCAGCTTATCATGGAAAATTTATTTACCAATGCAAAGTTGACCTTTGATGTTGATAGATGGCTTTCAGCCGATCATAAGAATGGTGATACTGTTTATGAAGGAGCTGCCCTTTATTCAGATAAACCACAACAGGAGGGTAAGTGACAAGTTTGAAGTTGAAAAGAAAGATATTCCTTCATGTCTGAAACTGTGTTTCCATAGGCTCATTAACTGATCTATAAGAAAATGATTTATATGTGATTTTAAAAAGAACTCAGAGATGTACTGTCACTGAGGAAATGGAAAGAGCGGGTATGAGCTGCGTTGGATTGCCCTGGACTGAACTGGCTGGAGGACCATTGTTGGTGCATTATACTGTCCTTGAGGCCTCTAGGATCAGCTAAACCAAATCTAAAATTAAACCTGTTCTCATTGGTTCTTTCTTGACAGCTTTTCCACAAACTGCTTTAAATTGGTGGGAATAGGAGGGGAGGGGAATTGTCTTTTTTTTCTGGTGGTAGGGTGGAGGAAGGAGGAGGATTATTGTCATTATTTATCATAATTTCAATCACTTCATGATCCTTATTGGCCTGAAACAGTAAAACTTGACGAAAGCAGTTTTAGTTAACAAATTCAGAATCCTGTAACGTCACCACATGTCAAAATGGCACTTAGAAAAAGCCCTTAATTGCTATTTTCAAGTCCTTACTTTCCTTAGATTATTGTATGATTCAAACTTGTCTTTGTTTCAAGAATTCCATACAAATGTATTCGCTTAATCATTTCAAACCCAGATCAATTGAAGAACATTGTCAAGCAAAGTAACTCAAAAAATATATAATTTGTATTTTTTTATTTACAGGCATGATTTTTGGCTTTGATAGATACGTTTAATTTTTCTTCTGTCTAACAGTATTCAAGTATGTTGTAAAGACAGTCACTGAGGAAAAACCTGAATCTGGTACAGATGCAAATGTTTATATAAATATCATTGGAACCAATGGAGACAGTGGAAAACGATGGTTGAGGCATGAATTAGACAACAGAAAGAAATTTGACATCGGAATGGTCAGTTTCATTCTAAAGTATTGTTAAGGAAAAGAAGAATAAATTTCACCTAAATTCCCATATAAGGTATCAATAATTTTCTAAATAACTTTGACAATAGATGTCCAGGACAATATCTACCCATATAATGCAGTAGACTCAATCCTAATGTTTCCTTTATATAATACTTCAAACAAGTAAAAATACCTGTTAATGTTATGATTTTTTTTTCATAATTTTAAAGATCTGATACATTTTATATTGATATAAAAGTTGAACATATTCTTCATTTTCAAAGAAAAACGTTAGTCCTTTTCTCATGATATTTTTAATGGTTTCTGTTCTGTTTTCTAGACAAATCTATTTTTAGTGGAAACAGTAGATCTTGGTGACCTGGAAAAGGTTGTCATTGGGCACGATCAGACAGGTCGTGGATCTGCATGGAAACTGCAATGTGTAATGATCCGCAAATCTTTGTCTGATAACCAAACCATTGTCTTCCCTTGGGGAAAGTAAGTATCTTGATTTTTAACTTTACAACTATATTCTAACCTTGCGTGTTATTTCTGAACAAAACAGGTACATTGGGGTATATCAACATCATGCTATCCTCAAGTCTAACAATTTTCATTGAAGTAAGCATGGAAATTTTCAGATTTTTTTTTCAAAACTTTTCGAGAAAGTCCTTTCCTTTTCTTTTAAGAGTTCTTTTGCTTGCAAATATACAATTATATTGAATGAAAAGTATCTCATATCCATGTTAATCCAAAAAGTTGGATGAAAATAAATATACAAACCAGTCATATCTTAAATATAGGAGGGATATGTAGATAGCACTTTCTCATGCGCTGGTTGATTTTTTTTTTCCTGCCATCAATATTGTACTGAAAGGCAGGATGGGTTCATAAGGTCATTTTGGAAATTATCCAAGCAAGCAAATGTAATCTTCATATTATATTACACTTTGTTCTATGTTTTTTAATAAGAATGATTCAAACATCGTCATGGAAACTGATAATAAATAAATGACTCATGGAATAAATGAATGCTGAAATGATATTAACTATAATCCAACTAGTTGATAAATAATACAAAAAACAATAAAGTCTATCAAAACTACAAAATGAATCTGAAAGCAGACATTAGTAATATGTATATGCTGAATCATATATAGGCCAAAATAAATCTTAAGTCACAAAGACACCTCTCAGAACCCATTCCAGCCCATAATGAAAAGTCATAGTATGAGAATCATATTCCAGTTAAATAGTTATATCCTATAAGCAAAGTTTACTGAATGTGTATTTGGGCAACAGAAACACAATTATTCCTTCTAGTTTTCTTTTGTTACCTTCCATGATGGTGTGCTGGAAGAAAATAAAGAGTTATAGTAGAGAAAAAAGAGATGAGAAGATTGTGTAGGTGGGAGCATATGCATTGGCATAGTAGAGAAAAAAGAGATGAGAAGATTGTGTAGGTGGGAGCATATGCATTGGCTGTGTAGAAGTTTATGCGTGTAGGAATGAGCTTCAGTGTTGTTTGTTTTAGGTACTGGTCCTTTAATGTCTAAAGCAGTTTGTGATATTATACAGTTTCTCTTCCATTTACTCAGAAGAAACAAGTCAAGCTATTGGGTTTTAATAACAAGAAATGATAGACACAAACAGTAGGGAATACATTTAGATAGAAACAAAGATGAGATTATTCAAGGGAATATGGAGAAAAAAAAAAAAGAAACACCTTGTTGCACCATCTTACTTTTTCATTATTTCAAAATTATTATAAGAGCTTGAAACTATTATGTGATTTTTATGATACAGGATTTCACATACAACTGTCATCTCACCATCAATATGCCTTCTCTCTCTCTCTCTCTCTCTCTCTCTCTCTCTCTCTCTCTCTCTCTCTGTCTCTCTCTCTCTCTCTCTCTCTCTCT
>JAOWAY010178724.1:0-10342 GCA_028565895.1 Goniobranchus geometricus | reverse complement strand
CCCCAAAAAAACAACAGCAAAACCATACAAACAACGAAACAAGACAAGACAAAACAAAATAAAAAAGCAAAACAAAACCAAAAAAAAAAAAACAACAAAAAAACAAAAACAAACAACAAACAAACAAACAAAAAAAAACCCCAACAAAAACAACCCAAACAAAACAAAAACAAAAAACCAAACCAACAACAAAAAACAAAACTAACAAAACAACAAACCCAAAACAAAAGTAACAACAACGAAAAACAAAGAAGCTCCAAAAGAAAGAAACTTAAAAACTTTCTCCCTACCTTCTTTCTCTCCATCCAGTTCCTCCTCTTTCCTTCAACATCTTCGTGTAATATACTGATTGACTCCCTTAATCTGACTTTATTTCTGCCAGTCCTCATGTTAATATTTCTTTGTTTGTTGTTTCTTGTGTAAGAGCGGTTGACTTCAAAGCATTCGAAAAGATAACTGCTTAGTGCTTGGGAAAATGGTTCTACGGGAACTGTTGGCTATGTGGATGGTAAACTTCACATTGGCTTTTAAAGAGAACAAAAAGAGTGTGACTGTCTGGTTGACGTGAGAAAAACTTTAAACTCACGGTTAAGAATGCACACTATTCTTTGTTTTTGTTTTAATGAGCACCGAGAAAATGCTGCTGATTTACAAATAAACCCCCAAAACAAACAAACAAAAACAAACACCAGCTTGTACATGCCTAGCAATGAATGTATTTTGAAATTACTAACAGTATAAGTTTGATGCAAAAATTTTTCATTTTTATTTTAAACCATTGAATACAACCTTGAACCAGCCAGTCATATATGTATCATACCAACATGTCAGATTTCTTTTTATCTTTACATTTTGATTGCAAAACTGCAAAACAGAACTTTCTCTTTATGTCTTTTATTAATGTTGATCTCTTCTGGATGGTTTCTAACAAAAATAACTTGCCCCATAGTAGACAGCATTTCTTGCAATACTTTTACTTCATTTGCAGGGTGTTTGATTGTCAGCTTATCAATATTACCAAGGAAATATTCATCTTGAATCTAATAATTTACTATTACAGCATCTTTGACTTGGCTATTTTGTCTTTTAGACCATGTTTAAAGCTGTCGCAATTCACACCACGGCCTTCATACAATGTAAGAAAATAGCACTGGACTATGAGCTCTTTTGCTAATGATAGTTATGTTACTCATTTGTACCCTGTCATAATGTGAA
This sequence comes from Goniobranchus geometricus, assembly GCA_028565895.1. Taxonomy (NCBI): domain Eukaryota; kingdom Metazoa; phylum Mollusca; class Gastropoda; order Nudibranchia; family Chromodorididae; genus Goniobranchus; species Goniobranchus geometricus. The sequence goes on along the minus strand of JAOWAY010178724.1, from coordinate 9,127 downwards.
CAGTTGTAATGACATCTGCAGAGAGCAAAAACGTTTGATACTAAGTAATCTTTTGTGTAACATTAATTCTGATATCTTTACAAACCTGTAGTCATAGTAAACAGTTTTTTTTTGGTATGACGCCTTTGACTTCTTTTGCAGAAATATTGAAATGACAGTTTAATTTTTACAGTAGACCTCTGTTATTGGGACGCTCTTTGGATGATGTTGGAGTGAAAGCGTTTTTAGTTGTTTTTTTTATTTTTTAAAAATTAATTTTGAAGCCTACTCTGATGATTTGACCACATTTAAATATTTCAAGCCGTTATTTGATACTAGCACAACACAAAAATGTTTCATACCAGACTTTACCGGCCTCTGTGTTGTGCCACAGTACTGGAATGATGTAAGAGGCATGTTTTTTATGATTTTTTTGTTTTGTTTTTATTTCTTTGCCTTATTCTACTACCCGTGGCATGTAAATTCTTGTTCACCAGTGTTTGAGATAACAAATCTGTTCTGTCAATAGTGACATATTTAACTTTGAGTGTCTCATCTTGTTTTGCTTATTGAAAGTGTTCACTGTCTTCTTTCCGCTGCTCTGAGACATTTATGACTGCTCTCTTGCTCGTTTTATTCAAGCTTAAAATTCTTTTATACATGTATGCTAGATAAGTGCCTCTTCATGCCTTATGCAATGATTAGTTGTATTTTGGAAAGACATTCAGATTTTCAACGATTCAAAACTGTTTCTTCACAAAATTTATGAATTACGTTTATTGATTTGAATGCGTTCATGATCTAATGTAATAGTATACATTCCTTCCAAAAATGGTTTCAAACCCAATTTATGCTATTGATTTATAACACAGATTACAAACTTGAACAACTCAACAGTGGCGTCATAATAACAAGATCACAGCTGCTAGATTTGTTTTTCCTTAACATTTTGAACAACCTTTGACTGTCGTCTTTTGATACTGATTCTTTCACTTTGCATTCCTTTCTGGCAGATTTGAAGTTGAATGATTTTTTTTCCTTTCAAAACAGGTTTGCTTGCTTTTCGGTTAAACTTGATGGCAATGCAATATTACAAAAGATGTTTTTACCTTGAATTGCCTATAATTTGCACATGGCTTTATCAAAATGTCTTCTAAATGCTTCTGTCCATGTTTTTTTGGCTATAATTTACATGGTGATCTGGGATTGAAATTCCAATCAGTTGTCCTCAAGGCATTTAACTCATGAAGTCTGCTCTTTCACTCTTAGCACAGTGTAATGTTTAGAAGGCCATCATCACAGATTTACCCGAGAGACTGTCAGCAAACTGTCAACAATGGGGAGTCTTTTGATGCTGTAAGAGTTTTGTTCTTGTTTTCCTTACTGCTGGTTTCATTCTGAGTACTTAATACACAATGATTGTCCAAGACCATTATTTCTAGTAAACACAACGGTATTTGTTTCATGTGTTTGTAATTACTAAGAATTATTATCAGGGCTTACTTGAATTCTCTTTACGATTTGTAGGCTAATAATTTCTTGACAAAGCCTTTGTGTATAATTTGGAATGAGAATAATGATATAATATTGTTGCCAGCCCTTTCTCAAGGGCTTTTTCTGTGAAAATAATTCTGGCACGGTAATTGCTTTGCATGTACGGTACGCATTTTAATTCCAGTATTCTTTGTTACTTCATAGACTTCTGACCCAGCTCTGCCTTATTGAAATGCTATAGACTGCAGGTAAAAGCTTAGAGCCAGCCCAATGCCTTTCATTCAGCACTTTGGACACAAGGACATCACCTGCTACAATATGTGGTGTGTTGGCACTCGGACAAGTCACGAACCAAGAGGAAAAATACCTCTATCCAAGAGGATGGGACACTCAAAAAATAACGAGAACAGCATTTTCAAGATTGGGTTCAGTCAGTAGGATTTATTATTTCATGTTTACCATTTTCCAGATTGGGTTCAGTCAGTAGGATTTATTTACCATTTTTCAGATTGGGTTCAGTCAGCAGGATTTATTATTTCACTTCTACCATTTTCCAGATTGGGTTCAGTCAGTAGGATCTATTATTTCATGTTTACCATTGGGTTCAGTCAGTAGGATTTATTATTTCATGTTTACCATTTTCCAGATTGGGTTCAGTCAGTAGGATTTATTATTTCATGTTTACCATTTTCCAGATTGGGTTCAGTCTAGTAGGATTTATTTCATGTTTACCATTTTCCACATTGGGTTCTGTCAGTAGGATTTATTATTTCATGTTTACCATTTTCCAGATTGGGTTCAGTCAGTAGGATTTATTTCATGTTTACCATTTTCCACATTGGGTTCAGTCAGCAGGATTTATTATTTCATGTTTAAGTTTAGTGCAGTAGAAACCATCTTAAATCAATACAAAACATTTTCATTTGCTTATAATTTTCTTAGATTTAGGAAAAGTAAAAAATCCGGCCACCTGGGCCACGTCTGGTATAAGATTGAATTATTTTAGTGGTTCATCGGAATAAATGATCGCTGTTTTCAGTCTTCTCAGAACAGGATGAAAGTTCCAACATTCATGGTAATAAGAGCAACAAGACCAATCATCAAGGGAAGTGTGATGGTTGTATTTTCTGAAGCCTCTGAAAATTCATCTTCCGAGATCCTGACATCCATCTGAGACCAAAAGTCTTATGGTAAAAAGGCAAGTAGTTTTATTTGATTGTATCTTGGTATGGATTCCTGGAGTTGTTTCAGCAGGGGAGGACAGACAAGTGTAAAAAAAAATAAGGCGACCAGAATGACATCCCTTTTCCTGACTTTCATTTTCTTTCTAGCTAATTTTTGTCAAGGTCACCAAGTTAGGCCCAATTCACCTCTACAGATTTATTGTTTTTGGGTTGGTTTATTTTTTTAGATTTATTGTTGCTAATGCACTTTCGGTATGTGTTAATCAAGTCTGGGATACCATAAATGTTGAAAGATTTTGTGACAATTATTAAAAATAAGAATATTTGCCATATTCATCATCATCTGTGAGGTGAAAGAATAAGCTTACCGCCAGTCCTCCCCATGCGTCTCATAAGAGGAGATTAATGGTTGACTGAGAGCTTCTTCTCTCACCCGTCATCTTCTCTGCAGCTGTCTTTTGTGTTCTCTGCCAGGAGAGGGGAGGAGGCAATATTGGGTGACTGTCGTCTATTTGTGTGCATTGCATGACTTTAAAAATACTATTGGGGTCACTTGCTATCGAGATGGACTGAGTACTTTCGTACACAAAGGGCAGTAGAAAACCATAGGCTTTGATGACCATTGTCAATTAGCTAAGTTTGTTTAAAGACATGATTTTTTTTTGTCTGTAAATCTTTTCTCCATACAGACTTTAATTATCATGTCTCGATATGCATTCTGCTTTTTGCTTGTTTTTAAATGCCTGTGTCACTTTTGGCAACTTCTTTTTCTCAGCTGGACATCTTTTCTAACACTTCTGTTCTGTCTCTTACTTTTCACTAGCCTTTCATCTTACTTTTTCCATGGACACTGAGATGCCCTTTGTAGGTGAAAAGAGCCCTAAGACCCAAAGAAGACAAATATTCATTGATTGCTAGACAATTACAAGAAATATAAAATTATAATGAGCACTCACATAATAGGTGCAGGAGAACTTTAAAGGTGTAATCAAGTTGTTAATATTTTAAGTTCTAAAAAGATTTTGAGATAATCGGCTGCTTTCATCTGAAAGGGCTTATATCGGAAAATTTTTCGAGATCACATGTTGCCATTTTGGAATAGTTTGCACACAGGAAAACCAAACCATTTTGATGTTTTAACACTTCAGCTACCATCGGCCGTAGTGTGCAGCCGGGCCAAAAATTCAAAAACTACCATCGACAGCACAGTACAGTCAATCTTCATTAGGACTCTAAACAGTGGTAGCCTTTATAAACAAAACTCTAAATGTACGAGCCTTTCCATCAATAACTAATTTACTATTCTTAGCTCTTTCATTTCTTCTAGAGGTGTGCTACAATTGGTTTTTACGCGAATTATGAAAGCGAAAGCTCCCTGTTAGTGTCTTACACTGAGAAAAAAAATGAGCTGTGGTCCCAAATGTAAAAGTCAGGCTTTTTTTCTTGGTAGTCAAAGATTTAAAGGGTCTTTGATGTAAAGTGACCCGTCTATCATGATTGCACCGACACTAAGTTGTCATGCAGAAGCATTGTAGGCCCCCATCAAATGAAAATGGCAGTCATTGCCTCACAAACAATTGGGAATGTCAGGAAAAAGTCTTCTTGGAAACGGCAAGGAAAGGGATGTAAACACATCTAAACTACTTTAACGGCTGTACTGCAGTCCACTGTCCAAGGAAAACAGACAGAAAGCTCACATAGATTAGCATGCTCACTCACTGTTTATACTGGTATTCACTCTAGATTTTTAAAAAAAAAGATTCAACGAAAAACTCATTGGAAACAAAGGTTAACTAAATGCATGTTTTTTGCATTGCAGCTTTCATCTTGGTAATATCGCCCATCCACATCAATACAATGACTCCAGCAAACTAAATGATAAAGATGTCCTCATCCCATACAAGGTGAAGATCTTAACAATTATTGAATCAAGACAAGACAAGGAGCTTATACCCACGACTTCCTTTGATTCCAATTCTGCATATCTACAAGTCTTCCGGCTTTCAACCAGCAAACTGACAGTAAAAGATATAAACTTTTAAAGTGGATTTCAAGGTGCTTTCCAACAATCCGTTCAATTGTGCCAATTCTGAAAATCAATGGATCATGATGAGTTATTTCTTCATTTACTCAAAAAGGACTGGGAACTCAGATGTTTTGGGATTTTCTTTGGTCTTATCTTCATCGCACCACTACTGAAACTGGAGAAATTCTAAAAAAAAAAATTTTTCCTGAATGTGCTCAGAATACTTTGTAACAGTTTATGATGTGACCATAAGTTCAAACAACTCTATCCTACAATTCAGCATGTTTGTGATATGTCAGGTGAACCAAAAAAATGGCCCCAAGTTCATAAGCCAATTTCTCAGTAGATATTCATTTATTTACAAAATCCTTCCGCATGTAACTAGAACAATTCAATCCACATAAGATGATTAAATTGCAAGAGGATCAGTTGATACATAAGATAAATACAATCATTTTAGTGAGACAGGTTTAAAAAAATCTAATATTAAGCAAAATAGTCTTTTTATTACCTAACATTACAGTTTTAAGTGAACAGCTGAGCCACTGTCTTCTTGGATTACTGACAGGCTACCTGTCTCCATTTCTTCTTCCAAGTTGATGTAGCTTTTCTTTTGTCATGTAAATTTATTTTGTCCCAGAACATTAGAATTTTTTTATCAGAGACATTCCTCGTGAAAGATTCACGAATTCGCTGTGCCTCTCTCCATCCTTTTCCCTTGCAAAGAGCTCCAGTGACAGCTTCATCTGACGAGCTCAAAATCATTGTAAAACTAGGTCTAGAGCTACTCCTGTTTCTAGATCCATCTCTGATACTCGAGCTGTAGATCTAGATTTAGAATTTCTCAATTACCTTATCAATAAGATTTAAATTTTAGCACATGAATTCAAAAGAAATGTACTTTAATGAAAACATTCTTGAGGATTAATAAATAATGAATGCCCAACAATCAGCTCTAACAGATGAAAAGCAATGATTATTGCCTGCCTTTGGTAAAGTAAGAAGTGGATCTAATCAACTGCTTGAGTGGAGAGAAAGCTCAATATTTCTATTTTGGACATCTTGCAAAATGTTCACATCTCATAGAATACTGAAGCTGTTACTGTAGAATTTAGATATTACATTAATGATGTTTGTGAAATAATGTGAGCAAACGGTTTAAAGAATCCATTCATGGATATTGATGTACTTCATGTTCAAAGTTGGGCGCAGGTTGTTTTTTTTGGTTCTTCCAATATATATAATCATAAATTGATGAAACCCTTTGTTATGGAGAAATATTTTAAAAACAAAAAATTGACAATTTCCTCAGACAACATATGCTGAAAGAGCAGTAGTGGGGGATTCCCTAGATCATTAAGAATAATAGGATCACAAATTTTGTAACAGACCTGACAGGTCGTTATTCAATTCTTGATTCTTAAAGGGTGTCATAAGCAGTTATGAAAAGCAGTGAGGCAGAATGAATGGAGAAAGCTGAGAGACTGTTATATAATAGATTCTACAAGCACAACCCTCTGTCCCTGAGCAGTAGAATATCGTTCTTAATCCTGGAAAGTAATTTTTGCCGACTGTGTGTTTTACACATTCCAGACTAAGTGTGATCTAGATTTGTAGATTAGGTAGCTAGATCTCGATTACATCCAGATCTAAATATCAGCCGAGACCATAATAAAAGGTGCACCTTCTCTTACATTAATCCAGCTTCGTCATTTCAATACTAAGATGAATCGAGTGAGATCTTAATAGTGTCATAGATAGAGTTTTAGAACGTTGTAAAATGTTAAAATTAATCTGTAAAATGAAAGTTCATCAAATTTCTTCATTACCTGGCGTGAATAGCTACTCGTCAGCATAGCAAATTTCATCTCTTAAGTCTCAGCGGTTTCAAGGACTTTATTGATGGGCGCCCCTTGTTTTGGGGCAATTCACCAAATATACAATAGACATCCACAAATGTTGATAGTAAGAGTTCAGAGCCCAAAGATATCATTTTAAGGCCATTACCGGGTATATAAAGCTTATAAGATCATCAGCATGTGCCTAGTAGGTAAGCAGTAAGATATTCTCAGGCTGTTCTTTAAAGGTTATTAGAACATCATCTATTCAAATAAGTTGACAGTAAGAATTGAGAGCCTTGAGATAGAATTTTCAGATGCTTACATAAAGGTTTTCAGATCACTCAGGACTGCTGTAAATCAGAGAAAAATGTGTAAACACATTTGTTAAGCCCACTTTATCATTTGAATGCTGTGTCTGGGATCCCCACACCCTAAAAACAAAAAGAGAAGATATGTGGAAAAAAAATTCAAAAGAATATGGCAAGCTTCTTAACAAATAATTAATTACAATCTCTCTCCAGATAATACATGTACAATTATGCATAAATTAGGTTTGATCCCTGTAGAAGAATATAGGGCCAGGATTATTTCTACAATTCTGTATAAAGGGATAAATAATCTGATCGACATACCAATTGATTGTACCAAACCAGCAACAATAATATTAACACTCAACTGAACAAAAGACAAAACTATCATCTACCCCATTCAAACCTAGATTGCCTCCTAAATTCATTCTTCCTCAGCTCACTTAGACTGTGGAACAAGAATCTCTGTTTCAGTAAAATACAATTGAGAAAGTGACTCCTTCATAAAGTCCATCTGCCACATTACCCGCAGGTCAAACTGTTAGACATCAAGTATAATTCGATTTTTTTTAGAATTTATTTTTTAAATTTGTTTATTTTGCTTTTATGCACTCGGACAGTCATACTCAGTTTTGCTGACTCAGTCAGATTATTTGAAGAGGAAGATCATATACTACGTAGGTAGTAAGAGTTGAGAGCACTAAGATATATTCTCAGGCCATCATGTAAAGGTTACTACAGCATCATATATCCAACAAGGTACTGTAGACAGTAAGAATTGAAAGCACTGAAGTCTTCCATAAAGTTACAGTGTAGCATGCTCCGGGACCGGAGAATCATGCTGTATTAAGCTGAAAGTTACTATAATGGTTTACCCCGTGAAACACAGGGGGGAAAACCCCAAAGTACAAGGACAATGCAAGCTGTCAATGGGGATAATGTGTAGCCCTGAAAAGAACTGTTCTGGTGAGTGTGAGACGATGGTGTGAAGAAGTCACTGATTGCCATCTGTCTTGGTTTACATGGGATCTCTTAGGCACCTTGTCTCGGGCAGGGTAAATGTCAAAGAACTCCTCTCCATTGCGGTGCTGCTTCTCATATATTCTCAGTGTGTCAATGGCAGCCATTGCTTCCTTGCCAGACACGCACGGCACTGTTGTATTATCTTCATCATCGTCAGTTGATGACTGGTCCATCCCGTCAGCAACGATCTCAATGGAAACCGTGAATGAGATGTCCTCTCGCTTGTACATTCAACTGGCACTTTTTTTGCCGAACCTTGCCAACAAGCACTAGAGTTCTGATGACTGCTCACATTTTTCTTGAACTTGGGGTGGCGTGTTACTCTGTCAGAGGATCTGGCAGCCTGCCTACTGAAAAGTTTGAAATTGTTTCGGCTGAACCATGTTCCAACCCCATTGCATGGTGAATAGTGCATCCAGTACCAAGATGTGGAAGTTCGCCACTGAGAAAAGCTGAGTCATCAATGTCACTCACATATTGTTGTACAACATTAGTCCTGTAGAGCAGTTTGAAGACATTGATTATGCATTGATCATAGGGCTGCATATGGCTTGTATTGGGGAACAGGAACTCTAGCTGTGCAAGGCATCGCCTCAGTGAGATTTTAGCCTATCAATCAACTTTTATGTGGTCTGGACACAGATTATTGTTCACAAGGACCCGTCAGGATGTCGTCTTAGGGTTTATTTTTATCCCAAATGAGGTCACCATACACGTTTTTTCATTAATAATGTTATATAAGGACAAAAAAAGGACTTTAAGCCGAAAGTCACTTTATGGGTTGTCTTCTTATGTAGAGGCCACGGTATTTCTGTCAATCTTACAGCTCAAAGCCAGTCCCAATGAACTTGACTTATATAGGAGGCTAAGAAAGGAAAGTCAACAACTGAACTGAGAGGATGTAGCATAAGCTTTAAGTGAAATCACCCAGTGCAAGTCATACGAGGTTGAGTGAGATCCTCTTCTCTTGTCTGTCATGCATCTTCTTTCAGGCCCCTTCATCATCTAAGAAGAGATTTGCTTGGAGAAGAGGAGACATTTTCAATGCCTATTTCCCATTTGTGAACTTTGCATTACTGTAAAATACTACTAGGGTAGAAATATTTCATTTTGTCTGTAAACCATCCTTTTTAGTTGCATTCTGCTTTTTCTCTTTTTTATGCTTTATTTTCTCCGAGGCAATTAATTTTTTTCCTTTAGCTGGCCTATCGTTTTACTTTTATCATTTGTGTTGAGGTGTCAAAAGAAACAAGAAGACTTGAACAGACCCTT
>JAOWAY010178613.1:0-10342 GCA_028565895.1 Goniobranchus geometricus | reverse complement strand
TTAGAACCATCAGTCGAAAGAGTAAATGGTCCGCATTTCATACGAAGAAAAAGTTTGTCTTGATGAATCTTTGCAAGCTCCTTGGCAAGGGCAGTAGCTTTTGTTCTTGCACAAGAAAATTGCTTAGCAATGCCGCTGTCAGGAAACATAGTTTTAAAAGCTTCATTAAATTTGTCAGCTGAAGCAATTGGAAGGTTACGGTCGGCAATGAGCTGAACAAGGGTTAATTCAACCTCACGAGCCTGTCTTTTAACTTCCTCTTCTTTGACTTCCTCAGCAGTTTTTGACTTTCTGAACATTGAAGAGACAGATGTCAATTTAGCACTTGCCTCCAACTGCTTATGTTTAATGCCATCATTGTGCCATTTAATGTCAAACTCACCAGAACGACCGATGTGAAAATCCTGCTTACACACTTTACAGAATGCCTGGTGATCACTTTCACCTCTCCTGACAAGAAAGCTCCACTTACTAGTATAACGAGGTAAAAACTTCTGCTCGGTTTTTTGCTTCTTTAGTGTGGTTGAGAATTCATGGTGAATGTCATGAAGATCTCAACTAGATTAGATTTAACACATGATGATGTCCCTTTTTTCGAGCACTTATCCAAAGAATAAAGAAACAAGCCTGTTCCCGCCTTCTTCAAAACAACATTGGCTAAACGACAGTCCAGCAGTCTGGCAGTCGCAATCGGCAAAGAATCGAATAGAATGTGTTGAAACTGTAATGGGTTTTCATAAGAGTATCACTCACTTCGTAAACATTCATATTTAGGGACTAAAGGAATGTCAATCCAGTAATCGATACCGATGGAGTTGCTAATCAAATCAACAGAGAGAAATAAGAATTTGTGTCTAGGCGAACAACACGGTCACCGGCTGCATAGCTTTTTAAGCGTTTCGGAGTACGGCGGGCCGGTAAATTTGCGTATTTTTTAATGCTCTCGCGTGTTTCGCATATTTGTGATGTTTTTGCGTATAAAATGCGTATTTTGCGTAATGGTTGGCAGCTCTGACAAAGAAATGGTTGACGAAGTCCAGAATGAATGATGAATAGTGAATAGAATTGAATTGAAATTGAATGAAAAAATGCGCGTGTTGATCGTGAAAGGCTCACACAATGACAGTATTGAAAGTGAAACCATCCACCAAAGAAAATAAGACTCCGCTGAAGGCTCAATCTTGACCCGGAAGTTGTTCGGTACAATTGCTCAAAGGTTATCATTTGCCAGGAGCAGTGCACTTTTCTGACAATCACCGTCCGTTATTTCCGAAACTACCACAAAGTGCCATAATAGAAAAAAACAACAACTTTGAAACGCAACCTATCTGTGAAATGCGGAATATCAGCTGGGTTCACGGGATCGTGGAAAGGACGATCGTTTTGCAGAATGATTTCCCTTGCGGAAGGGTAGGAGCTTCTGCACATGTATCATGTGCGGTACCAGTAATTATAAAACGTCCAATATCATCAGTTTGAGCTCTTTTAGACCCACCACCAGCAAATGGCAGTTGTTTCAATTTTGAGTCAATTCGAGCATGTCAAAATGATTTGTCAAGAGGACTGTTATTGTCAATTGTCAAGAAATGAACTGAACGAAGTAAAGGCAGATGAAACCGCCTACCAAGATGGTAAAGCACATGTCTTGAGCCAATCAGCCAATCATATACAACAAGAAAAACCAATACGTCATTAGGTGCACATATACAGGTACCTGGTCTGCACACCTCAGGGCGTATCTAAGGGCTCTCTTACAGTGCATGCAACAGAGGGTCTTGTGTATGGGCAAATTTTGTTACTCGCAACAGGGTGTTGCGAATAATCACTCCCTGAAATTTAACATCATAACACAAAGGTCTGCCTTTTGTGGGGAAAGGAAAGGGTGTTTTTTAATGGTTTATGATGTCAGAATCGGTTCTGGGATCAAAAACCACTGGAAACACTAAAAACCAAAGTTATTGATGGTGCTGTAACTATCAATTTACCTAGGTCTAGATAGATCTATAGTAATGGCGTTGATAAACGATCAGAATTACTTTGTGTTAAGTGGTGATAATGGGCATGTTTTACTTACTTTTAAAAATTCTGATTAGTACACCCAGCGTCTGCTATTGTCAAGACAAAGCCGAGTTGTTTTAAAATCTTCGAAAACTAACTTTTTCTTTTTCACCATCCCAGAAGCAAATCTGTAAGCTGACTCAATGGGGAATTCAGATGCCTGGTAGCTTTTTTCAAAAAGAGTTCTGATTCTAAATTGGTGCCCTCTGTGCAGAAGACCAAGGGGGAATTTGTCAAGGGGTGAGACCTGTTTTTAGAGCAGATTGTAAATAAGATCATGAAGATCGCTTTGGGTGCCAACATTGTTTGACTGAGGTGGCTTTGCGTTTTCAAAATGGTGCATGCTTTTCAAAAAAAGTAGTGCGGTCAATACTCAATGTTACTGTTACATGTATTGATGCCATTGCTCTCTCTCTCTCTCTTTTTCACCCAATGAAGCTGATTTTTTGCATGGTGGTTGGTGGATGCCTTTGTGATGAAGGTATGAGTTGGATAGGGTTGAGTTTGCTTCTTTTTCTTTTTTTTTCTGAAAAAAAAAACATTTTCTTACATCTAAATCTAAACTTTTGTTTGTTGTTTGTGGAACGGAAATTGGCGTGGTTGGGGTGTGGAGGTGATAGACCAAGAATGACAGGCCTAGATTTTATAGTTTTGGAAAAAAATAGATCTAGAGTCTAAATCTGCAATCTTATGTCTCATGCAGATTTCTTATACATCCAGGAAGCACTCACATTTTGTAAAATAAAATGGCATTCAAAAATAAAAATTTAATGCTTCACGAAGTATACTTTAAAGTAATACTGCAATCCTGCATTGGAACACATTCAATGAAATAACGCAATGGAACTCCTTGAAGAGCCATCACCAAGTCCAGATGAGTGCAAAGGTAATTCAGCGGTGTCTCCACAAAATATGGAATATCCTTGAAAATAGTTAAAATTGATCGCAGTAGTAAGAAATAAATTTCAAAAGAGGGCACCACTTTACGAGTGTATCGGTCCCTGGCGCTTTAGCTTCATATTGGCAAGAGAGAGGTTGCCAGATAGGTCCAAAAGTAACCAAAATTAGGGAAAATACAAAAGAAATTACTGACGCCACTGACTCATAGATTTTATCAATATTTTATTATAACGATAGAATCTAAATTGAAGCTACTTACCCCAAAACGGACGATTCCAAGTAAAGTGTCAATGGCGTCAGAAGGTGGACGCTTTAAGTGTGTCAAAAACTAACATATATGGCATACAATTTGTCAATCAGATCGTGATTTGGGGGTGGGGGGCGGACCGATAATAATAAGCAACAGTGGAGACGGAGACAGCATAATTGTGAAGCTGAAAGAGTTGACAAGTGAAAAAGACCTGGGGGTGGTCATTGATAATAGATTGTGTTTTAAAGACCACGTAGCACAGTCGAACGCAAAAGCAAACAGGATGGTTGGGCTCATAAGACGCTCTTTTGACTACCTTTCTGTAAGCACTTTCATTCAGCTATTTAAGAGCCTTGTTCGCCCGCTTTTTTGGAATATGGCCACTGCGTTTGGCAACCACTTCACAAATCATTATGTAGTGACATCGAAGATGTACAGAGAAGAGCGACCAAACTTGTTGGATCACTGAAAGAGAAACCCTATGTTGAGAGACTAAAATTGTTAGGTCTCCCTAGTTTGGAATACCGTAGACTGAGAGGAGACATGATAGAAGTTTATAAATATCTCCATAGCTACTACAATGTAGGCAGATCAACATTTCAGCCATCACTCAGCAATAACCTAAGAGGTAATTCCATGAAGCTGCAGAAACAACGATTCGGAATGGACATCGGAGGAACTACTTTACTCTCAGGGTAGTGACCCAATGGAACAGTCTCCCCGACTCGGTAGTAAAAGCACCATCGGTGAATACTTTCAAGAGTCGCCTAGACCGACACTGGAGTGACCTAACAATTCTGTATAGCCTCCTACGCCTGTCAGAACCCTACTAACTAGGTCGCACTCGCCACGCATGTTGCTTTATTGTGAAAGGAGACGATCACGAACAGGCCTTTAAGAGGCCTCAAACGTGTGTCAAGTCAAGTCAGATTCAGAAGTCAATACACTAAGCCAAGTCAATGGGCACAAACACAAAAATACAAAGAAAACAAACACACACACACATGATACGATACAATTTTGGCCACAAAAATATCGACACACACAAACACACATGAACAAAAAAATTGGCTGGAAAAAGCAAAAACCCATGGCAATCTCTCTCACTCTCGTGCCAATATGAAACTAAAGCGCGAGGGTCGGAGGGACCGATACACTTGTAGAGAGCCGGGGGGTTTAATATTTTGTGGGGTTAGGGTTGTTGAGATTAAGGTCAGGGTTTATTATTGATTATACATTAATTGTACATCCAAAGAAGTGTTGCCTCTGCTGGTCCGGGCAGGATTTTTCTGTTACACTACTGTCAGTGCTGCGAATAACGACAGCCAAAAACAAAACAAAAAAAAAACATTTATAAAGCAAGAAAGAAAAATATAAAAATAACACAAACAAAAACGATAAAACATGAAGGTAGTGTAGATCTAGATGTGTTGGAGACAATAAACAAGATAACATCCAGATTCTACCTTTCTGAATACTTTGAAACTTATCAAGCTCCGTTTGCAACCGTTTCTGTAGTCCTTCCGCCATCTTGAAACAATTCAGTAGCCGACAGGAACAACGGTCTGTTGTCTAACAATTTCTGTCATTGGTCAGTTTTTAGAAAATGGCCCAATGAAATGTAGTCTTTGAGTTTAGTGTGCAATGATTCCATAACTATATGTAATACACGCGTAACATAGTTCTTTTTCATTCCTGTTTGTCAACCACAGAACTTTTTACGGTATTGGGAGCTTAATGTGTTCAAAACATACATGGAATTTAGACGTAAAGGCTCCATCATATGCAAAATCCCATAAAGAAGTAGACGGAATCTAGCTAGAAGGTTTTTTTTTTTTACACACACTGCTTAGAAGTCTGATTCAAAATTGCCATTTTTGAGGTCCCATATCTATGATACACAAAAAAAAAGCCATTACTTTCATGCTGCCACAGCTAATAAGAAGAAGTTAAATCGATGAAAACAATAATTTGAGATGGCTTCTCCATCGAAGAAGGAGATCAAAAGGAAGGAAAGAAAGAGAAGAAGAAATGTCACTCAGCCATACGTCGAATTACTTTATTATAAGGGAGTTGATTCAATTTAGTATTTAGGCTAGTAGGCCTATTTGTGTAAAATGTTTTCAAAGTCACCTCCCTTTACAAATAAATGTTGTTACCAAACGGTGACGAGTGGGCCAAAGTTGTAACGATGTTCCTCGTTGTTCGTGAATGTCACAACACTTCGGTATTATAAATTAGCAAGAATGTTCTTAATCATCCAAAGAAGGGTCCTGCAATTTCTTTCGAAAAGACATGATTTACGGGTGAGATTTGCTAGATGCTGCCTAGAATTCGGTGTCGGTCTGTCCCTTTACCGGTGCATGGCCCAGCTTGATGAGTCTGATGAGACCAAACAACGAAGTCGTATTGTCTTTGACTTTTTATCTTTCGGAATTCATCTCAGTGTATAAAGATTATGACATATAATTAAACATTCATTTATCGAAAATAGTGAACAGACAATGTCCCCCACCAATATCACCCCACTATCTGCACTAAGATCAAGATCAAGATCTAGATCTTATTGCAGGTATACAGGGGTAGTTATTTTATCTGGGTCCTATAGTGACAACAGTGTCATAGAAAAAAATTCTCTTGTCCTCCAAGTTAGGTTATTGAGCGTTTTCTTCTTCAAAAAGTTTTCAGAACGATAATTAAGTCTGGTGGCAACAGCAATTGATGAAAATGACAGATATTGCGCATTCGCTTGTTTGAACGACTGGCTTGGTGTGAATGCGATTGTCAAAGATTGAGCTTACTGAGTTCCAAACATGACCATTGAATGAATCAAGATTTTTTGTCTTTAATCCAATGTTTTCCTGTCATAGTGGGACACATATCATTTTGTACTTCTAGGCCTACAGAGAGTGGATGCTTTTCCTAGGGGTAAAACCTGATCGATCACTCACAACATGATGATACTCAGTTAACAAAAAAGACAAAAAAAATATAGACGATCTTTAAAATGCGAATTCTCTCACTATAACAGGATAAGATGGCACCATGGACATAGAGCCAGTTTCTCTCTCCCCCTCCCTCTCCCTGTTAAAAAAAAAAGATGTGAGTTAAGATCTCACTCCTACCTTGCCATCCTGACCATGCTGTGCATTAATCATTTCTTTTATCACATGCCTTGAATGACTCGTCCCAATGCTGATGAATCCGACAATTCAACTCAACAGATCTAGATCCAAACTAACCAAACTCACAGATCTCAACAAACTGAACCACGCGAAAACAACAACTTTCCAACTTATCAAATGGCCGATGACAGCACTACAAACAGGATAAAACTCGATTCAGATCTCAGACAGAAACTCTCCCTTTCAAATCCGTGACACTGACTACCAACAACGGAAGTCAGGAAAGGGGTAAAAGGAAACAACTAGCCTAACGGAAAGCAAAACAAAAAATCCGACTTGGTAACTTGAAGAAACGAACCAACTATATACAATGGGAACACATATTATTTCAACACTCCCCTCTCCCTATCTCTCTCTCTCTCACACACATACACACACACACACATTTTGCCTTCTACACATACATGGAAAATAATAGAGAGCTATGAATGCTCTTGTGAATGTAACTGTTAATGTTTCTAATGCCAGCTGTTAAAAACAAAAACATATATATAGAAAAGATTTTCCAATTGCCAGTGAAGGTAACGATGAAAGGAAACATTGCAACAACAGCACATCAGCGAGGGTCACCGGACTGTTCGGTGACTGTTGACGATAGTGCAAGGGTTTCCGGACGGTCCGGTGATATGACGATAGCGTGAGAGTTACCGGACTGTCCGGTGACTTTTGATGATGAAGATAGCCCGAGAGTAACCGGATCATTTTGGAAATCAGATCTATTTCAGGCATTGCAGTTTGTTCGAGGGATCCATGAATTCGATGAAATGTGCTGGACAAGATGCATGCTGCACTGTAATTGTTCTTTGAGCTGGGAATTTGGGAACGGGATGAAAATGCCTGGAGTCTGAGGGAAAAGACACCTTAAAGCCTGCGAAAAGAGTGAGATTGAAAGGACCATTCATTTAACTTTAAAGAAAAGAGAAAAGAGAGGTTTGGCTCAGCAATGCATATAACATCAAGCAATATCAATTGTTGACCTCGTTTTTTAGACTAACACTCATACCAAACAGTATGATGATGGCAATATAGACAATTTGATCAGCTCTGCTCCTGCTCCATGTATACATCAAAGAAGAAGGCTCTGAATTATTATACATGTGTTTGTTGGTCTTTCTTGCTATTACACTCTCTAGGCAGAAGACTGTTGCTTTGGAAAAGGTGCGTTCCAGACTTCGTCAAGAAATAGAAATCACAGAGACAGAAGAAAAATGTCTAGAAGAGTACAAGCGGGAAATGGAGCTTTTGCTGCAAGAAAAAATGGCACATGTGGAGGAGTTGCGTTTGATACATGCAGACATCAACTTGGTAAGCTGTGTATCATAGAAAGAATGGGAATCTACTCCTCCCCCCTCTTCCCATTTTTTTAAGCCCTTTCTTTGTTTTTTTTTTTTCATCCACCATTGACTCACCTTTTTACATCTTAAATTGCACTATTAATAGGTGCCTACATTCTGACCAATAAAATAATGTCTCCTATTATAAAAGCAATTTGATGAATTTTTAACTCATTAATGTAAGAAATTAAAATGATGAATTTGATTTACATCATTTCATGTATCCAGATTAGTTTTGTTATAATGTGAATTGTGAAGGTTTTGATAAGGAAAGTTTTTTTGTAAGAGAGAATCTGAAAATACTCATGTAGTAGAGTGGGAATTGTTTAAAATTCAAAAGAGCTTCAGTCATTTAAAAGGCTCTTTCCTCATGTAAGTTAAAATTTTTTTTTCTTTGTAATGGCTGCTTGAAATGATTTTATTTTATTTTATGCCTAAATACTATCAGTGCATATTAATGAGGTTGACTACAATATAACTTTTTGTCATCAGATGGAAACAACTATCAAACAAGCCGAGGAGGAACGCTCGAAAGCTTATGAAAATGCTAAGCACCTATATGAGGACTGCCGTCCATTGAAGGAAGAAATAGACATCATGAGAATGAGGGCTGGTTTGGATATAATGCCTGATTTTGCTGAAGAAACAGAAAGACTTAAAATAGAGTAAGAATTAAGCATCCGAATTAGACTTTTATCAGTATCAGCAAGTCTTTGACCAGTATTGTACTGTTTTCATTTTAAAGGGCTTATAAAGAAACATTTTCAGAATTTTAGAAACACCTTTTAATAGTTTACACTCAGACAACCATATGACTAAAATTCGAAAAATCATATTTGATGTTTTTAAAGGCATTTTGATTTTTGATAAAGGGGCCTTTGATACAAAAGAACCTATGTCCATTTACTGTGATAGCATCAAAACTAAGTTGCCATCCTGAAGCATTATAGGCCCTTTGATTTCTTGGGTAGCAAAAATTCCAGTTGATGAAAAATATCAGACTATACTTAGTTTTTGTATTATTAATTACCCTCAGATGATTTACATAATTTGAGTACATACTTGTTTATTTATCTTTTCGTATGCTTTTTTTTTTCCTTCAGTCTGTTTGAAAAGCCACCCTCAACTTCTGAATGGAATAATGAACCGCCAGAGCCTCCGATCCCACAGACTTTGGCTGTTGCTGCTGCTGCAGCTCATCAGATCCAGGTGCCTCGTAACAAAAATGAGCGGCAGGCTTTTCGTCAACAACCTCCACCTATGAAGGTAGTTGCCAGTTTGTATCATTTGACAATGGAACAATCTTGTATTAAAGTGTTATGGATTGTGACATGATCTCCTTAATAATTTTTTTCCAATCAAAAACTAATTTAAAGAGCATTTGGAATTATATTTTGAAATTAGTATCAAATTTTATTGTTGCATTTTCTTTGAGATATTAGTACACTAGCTTTAATGATCTTTTTGACTTTGATGACATCCTTTAAAGCTGGATTATTTAAGGGGGGAGGAGGACTGGACCAGGAGTCAATTTTTGACCAAAAGATCCATTTTTGGATTTTTATGTGTTCACCAAGAGCTAATCTATCCTTTCTCTTCAAGATTCAAGTAAATTTGAGTGGATTGAGTGAATGTTTCATTTTTTACAAATTTTTTATATAGGGGTGGTCCCTTGATTTGTATATCAATTTAAGAGAAAAACACAACTTTGTCTCTCAAAAGGTGCCGGAACATGCTTTTCATACTGCAATCAGGCTCCAGTATTTGGTATCGCTTTACTGCTCTTACACTTTGCCTCCATAGAAAGCAAAGTCGGAGACCATTTGCTTTTTTGTAGAGCACGGGTGAGAGGGAGACTTTAGGGCTTCACAAAAAATCCTAATTAGTATTTTCATCAAAATGTGTTGTCCCAATGCTGCAAAGGCCTTCCCCGAAAAGCTCACTGCGGTGTTCAATGGTGGTCCTGTCAGTCTAGCTGCTGCGAAAAAAATCAATCGGCGCTGGCATTGGATGAGATGCTTGAAGGCTTAGCACAAAAAGGGAGCACAGATGAGCCTTCAAAATTGAATTCCAGGCTACCCATAAAGGATATGAAAAAATAAAAAAAGAGAGCTCAGATTCAGGCAAGAGAGTGCAAGATGGCAGAGGAAGATGAGAGAGGTCTGGCTTGTGTTACAGCTTTGTTTTGAAGTGTCATGTCCACTTTTTGTGGTCTTTCCTGATGTTTTTCATCATATTTTTTTCTTTTATTGCATTTTTCTCAAAATGCCGTTTTGTGGATTTTAATGTGAATCTTCTTTTTTGTTCCTAAAGATATCCTGATGAAATTTAGTGGGAATCCAAAGAACTTTTCGATATGTGTCATGCTTTTGAGAAAACTGAATTTTTTGTATATTTTTTACGGACTTTTTGATACATTTTTATGGAATCTTTTAAAAAAAATTCCTACCAATGAAAGTTTTATATGGAACCAAAAATCTTCTAATCATTTTTCGATAATGTATAAAAAAAGAAGCGTGCAAAGTTTGAAAGGCGTACATGAAAAAATGTGGAAGCCTATCGTTTATAGAAATGCGTGAAAGATTAGGCGGAAATCCAAGATGGCCGTTGTTTAC
>JAOWAY010178502.1:0-10342 GCA_028565895.1 Goniobranchus geometricus | reverse complement strand
ATTCGTCTGTTAAAAACAGATTCAAGTGGTCGTGGCTTGAGGAAAGAGACAGTCATGGCGACTTTTTGTCCGACTACCTACGAAAGATACCAGAGCCTGGCTTTTCGTATTGTCTCATCTGCCAAAAGAGACTCAATTATGGTGGTAGGGGGAAATCAATTATCACTCAACATGCTGAAATGTCATATGTATGACCCTTGTAGTGCCATTTCTAACCCTCTGACTGTAAAAATTCTGTTCAGCGGCCGGGCCTCCGCCCCGGACTCCGTTGGGGGAGCTATGGCGCTCCCCCAGACCCCCTAGCCGTTTTCAGACTTTTTCTATAGTTGGCTTTTACACCCCTGGGGTAGATAAAGACTAGTTATATCTCTTTTTATCTAGTTGCTGTGGAAGTTTTTTCTTTGTGTTCCTTTCTCTTGAAGAAACCAGTCATATTGGTCTCTCTCTCCTCTACAGTTTCAAGTGTGGAATATCCTATCATGCCCCAACAGAATGTGATGTGATCAAAAGATGGTTGACCAAGTGTGAAGACGACTCGGAAACAGCAAACTATATAAGTGCTCATACCAAAGATGTAAGTGCAAGAGTGATAAGACTTAAGACGCGACATTCTTTATTATCACAGTGGGAAATTTGTTTTGGTTTTGTCTTAAAAATATAATTATGCACAAGTAAATGAAAGTTGAAAACATTGACAAAATGACGGATTTTAGGAAATGTGAGTGAGTAAATATGCATTAAAAAAATATTTAGCCAAGCTGGTTCACGTGAACTACCCACATTCACATTAGCAAGGACATCCAGACACACTCAAAACCCTCGGATGCCCACATACACCTGCAAAAAGATACACATATAAATATAAATACGTGCGCTCTTACACAGTAGTCATCCTCACATTTATGAAATTATACCAATATTATAAATATAATATCTTTATATATCATGGCAAAACACCATCTTATCTATCATCTATGATCAGCTGTTACACACCATCTCGCAGCTTGCGCAGTAGCAGTAGGGATTCATTGATTGTGCCTACGGTGAAAACTAAAACCTATGGGGAAAGATCATTTTCATATGTAGCTCCCCTCACTTGGAACTCCTTCCACTTCCCATTCGACAGATCAAAGACTCAAAGCAATTGAAGTCTGAGTTTAAAAATCACCTTTTCTAAATACACCTGTGCTAGCTCCCTTTTTTATGCAAATAGGCCTACATAGTAAGAAGATGTTTTTGTGTTTGTTGTTGTCTGTGCTTTGAGCTTTTTGTAAAAGTGCCATATAAATGTTCTTTATTATTATTATTATTATTACGAGATCTATAGAGTTGACCCGCCCGCTCCAATAGATCTAATGTCAATTCTAAAGACCTAGATTTAGATCCAAAGAAGAGAATACCGAAGTTTTTAAGTGGGTGAATATGACTGAAAACAGGAAAAGAAAGACAAAGATCTAGATCTAAATATTGTAGATCTACCTAGAATCTAAGAAGTAACACCTCTGGGTAGACAACATTTAAATCTAGAAATCTAGATCCAGATGTATAAATTGAGCTAGCTCCGAAAAGTGCACACGATACTTGGCCATAAGCGACCCACATAGAAACATGAAATGTGGCATAAATATGTGAAAAATTCTGAATTTTTACTAGGGACCATCATTTTTAAGATTCATGGAGTACAGTACTGGGGCTCTAACAACACGCCGTCTAAGAACACGGTCCGCCTTACATCGCGGTTTTTCCAGACAACAGAATTTTTTCTATATAAATTGACCCCTTAACAACCCCCGTCTGGCTAACAGCACGATTTTGAACAGGAGGTTTTCTTTCTTATATGACAAAATTGATTCTTTTTCTACACAAACCTCCCGCTAAATGCATAACAATTCCTGTTTTCTGATTCAGCCATACATTTAGCTTTTATTACGCTCAATAGAGATGTGCAAATGCCTTACAGATAGGTGTTTTACTGCCCACGTGGTCAAAGCAAACAATGATCACCGTCCAGCTGGGAAGGCTGTTAACAAAAGACACGGCTCTACTCGCTACAGACCTGACAGACGGAATGGCGCCTTTCTTTCCTTTTCTTTTATCGCTCATGAATGTTACGAAACATTGAGTCAATTAAATCAATGACACGCATCTCACCAATGTTGTGACGGTGAATTAGGATACGTTCCTTGATTCATTGTGTTTGGTCAGTTTCGAGTGACGAGACTTTAGCTCCACCCCTTCACCCACGAGGCTACACATTCTTTGTTCAGCATTTTGGGACATATTGCATGATTGACAGGCTGGGTAAGAAATGAGTTCATTAGATTTGATCATGTCCATTGCCCTTTGTGGGCTTGCATTTGATAATGAGAGAATGGGACTTTCGAAGAAATATATAGACTATGTCCCTTGTAGTCCGTCTACGTGCACGGTCCATCTAACAGCACGATATTTCAATCTCCGCAAGGGCGTGTTCTTAGGGCACTAGTACAGTAGTAGTAGTAGTAGTAGTAGTAGTAGTAGTAGTAGTAGTAGTAGTAGTAGTAGTAGTATCATTATTTGTATTGACTTGTGGTTTTTATAAACACTTTGTGTACTTATCCACAAAAAGTTACGTGACCATTTTTGTTCAGTTTACTTTAACTCTTGTCATCCCCATACTTGGGTCATTACATTTCTATTCTCCTTTTATTTGTTCACCCTTATCATTTATTGTAATATGTTAATAAGTGTGGGGAATGTTTAAAATTGCTTTGTATCCTTGTCTTTTATTTTATCCTTTTTCCTTATTTTAACTCCTCAATCAGGTTTATAAATCATCCATTCCTAAATCCTCTTTTATAGGGCTAATAGAAAACTCGCAAGCATTTGAAAAATCAAGTAATTAACGCCAATAATTGACCTTGATACGGCAATTGTTTTATATGCTTCCAAATATATTATTTTTCATCATTATGTCATGATACTTTTGTGTAAGAATTTGAAACCGGTTTACTTCATTTTGTTTCCTTTGTTTCTTAAAGTACAAAAGTGGTGTGTTTTTTTTTGTATCTTTCAGAGGATGAAAAGAATATCTACGAGGATGTGGATGTTAAACCAATCAGAGAGACCCAACCTCCTAAGTCTAAAGCTTTCTCAGGACCTCTGCACAAATCACTTCCCACAAGGC
Source organism: Goniobranchus geometricus (assembly GCA_028565895.1). NCBI lineage: Eukaryota > Metazoa > Mollusca > Gastropoda > Nudibranchia > Chromodorididae > Goniobranchus > Goniobranchus geometricus. The sequence continues at coordinate 7,176 of JAOWAY010178502.1, read as the reverse complement.
GTGTTTTCTCTCATGGACGAAAAAACCATGGAAAGGCTTCTCATGCTTCCACTGATCTTTCAAAAACCTCTCAGGATGACCATCCAAAAGCAAAAGATTTGTATAGTGTTTCCTCTAAGGCTGCTCAATCCAAGGACCGTCAAACTAAGACCTCTGATTATGAAGACGATGATCATGTGTACGAATTACCTGATGGAACTCTTCGAAGACATTCCACACTAGAGACAGCTAATGCAAACAGCCAAAGTCATGACGCTATCCAAGATAATGTTAGTAGACCAAAATTACCTCACATAGGTCCATCCCGTTATGTTTCCCCTGATACCAAACCAGTCATTGTGGAAAAGCAAACTGGAAGAAACAGTGGTGACCTTAATGTGACAACAGGGGTCAAAAACTCTGAAAATTTCTCACCAGAGACGAAACCAAGAACTAAAACAAAGCATACAATCAAAACGGACATTACTGAGAACAAACTTAGCCATATTGTAACAGCTGAAGCAGACAAAAATTCTGAAAAAGTCTCACCTGAGACGAAACCAAGATCTAAAACAAAGCATACAATTAAAACGGACATTACTGAGAACAAACTTAGCCATACTGTAACAGCTGAAGCAGACAAAAGTTCTGAAAAAGTCTCACCAGAGACGAAACCAAAAACTTTAGAAAAGTGTGCTCCAATAAAAGACAACACTAAGGGAAAAATTGACGTAAATATGACTGTTGTGACAACCAAAAATCCTGAAACTTTGGCATTGAGCGAAAAAATCTGTGACTCAAGAGAGGATAAAAAGCCTGTCGAAGAACCTCCCGTTCCCCCACGGAGAACGAAGAAACTTGAAATTTCTTCTTTAAAAGCAGCTGGGGAAGAGAGACATTTATCAGCATTACATTCATGTGATACTGGGAATAGTTTTGAAGTACCTAATGTAGAAGATCTGAACAAAGAAAACTCAAGTAAGGCAGAGGAGCAAGATATCGTCGATTATAGTGCCAGGGGAAATGAAGATATTACTGTTACTGTGAAACCACCTGTGCCCAAGCCTCGGGGTATTAAAAAAAACTCCCAATTAAAAATTGTTGATAATTACACAGAAAAAGATGCAAATGTGCCAGTTGTGCAAAGAAGTGATGAGTCTGATGCCACTCAAAAAACTGTCCATGAGAGGACTAACAAGCTTCCTCTCATTCAAACTTCTGCTGTGTTGCTTCAAAAGACTCAGAGGAGCAATCAAAAGCCAAAGCCTCCCCCAAAACCAAAACTTATGTCCAAATAAGTCTCAAGTATTCAATTTCATAATTTTCATAAGCATGGAGTCAGGGTTATTTATTATCTTGTGGGTTTAACGTCACTTTTCAACATAAGAGGTTATATCAGCGATTCTGCTATTTGACATGTTTATGTGCTGCCACACATGCCCCAGTCACAGTATACTGACACCGGGCCGACCAGTCCTAGTACTGTTCTCGTAATGCTGAGTGTCAAGTGTGGCAGTTACTAAAATGCCAATTTCAAAGTCTTAGGTATGACTCGGTTGGGGTTTGAACCTGCGACCTCCCTCTTCTGAGGCGGACGCTCTACCACTAGACCATTGGATTGGTGCATGGAGCCAGGGTGACAGCAATGGCTGCTTTGCAGATGTCATCAGACCTACCAACCTTCCCGATTGGATCAGGAAAAACCTGACATGAGTGCATATTCCTGATAATTCTAAACCCGTATGGCTAAGCAATTTATAAATAAAGTCAAATTTGAATAGAGTACACTGCTGCATGAATTCATGATTAAGCTCGGCATAGATAAATGAAAGCAAAGAAAAAATGTTTGTCGATGGATGGGAGATGAAACCACACCTGAGATGCTCAGTGCTTAAGTCCCTCAAGGCATCACATAAAATGAAGGAGAGACTGCGAGTGGCATTTTCTTTTGCTTTTGGGTTGTTTTTTTTTAATGACATGCATAGGGCTTAACTCGAGTGGCATTTTCTTTTGCTTTTTGGGTTTGTTTTTTTTAATGCATGCAAAGGGCTCAACCGCTTTTATCAACCATCGCCCCCCTCTCCACTCCCCACACATCCTCAGCGCACAGACAGACAGACACACATACACATCAACGATACGATATGAAATCAAAGCCGCTTTTAACTGTATGTACCTTTGTGGAAGATCGAGTTGAGTCTAAGCAAGGAATATTGAAGGTTGAAGTTGAAAGAAGATGGCAGCAACGTCTTTGTCTGTGGGATGGCTACATATATGAATTGTGAGTAAGTTTCTCCATTTTCAGCACTTAAATTGATAGCATTAAAACAAAGTAATTCAGACGTAAGAAGTGATTTTCCCACCATCTTTAAAACAGTAAGGAGAGTGAGTCATGAGCAATCATGTAGAAAATATTCATGTATAAGATCTGATTTTAATATGCTGCAGTGCCAAATCAGGTTGACTACTTTTTGTCTCAAATTGAATTAACCTTCTATCAGAATATTTATGTATGCATGTGTATCAAAGACTGAATTATGAAATTGCATGCATTATTTGGGTACAAAAAACAAAATGGTTCTGAAATCATATGTATAGGTTTTAAATTGTGTGCCCTCTTTAATTCAAGACAATTAAAAACCCATTTAGCCTTATTGTTGGTATGATTAGAATCAGATGTGCTGAAGTCAGATTAACTGTAGCGACTTTTCTAGGTTGACCATCAAGTTTGGGGAATTCAGAATAAATTACAAGCTTGCCAACTATCCCGAAAGTTGCGGCAAATTCTAGTAAAGGTGTCGTCCCTCCTGAATCTTACCTGAAAGATTGGCTTTCCCCAAAAATCATGATATCAGTAAACTGAGGATTATTCTTTCCTTTAAAAGAAACCAAAGGAATGAAGGAATTAAGAAGCGGTATCAATAGTGAAAATCGAGATCGCATTGGGACTCGGTAAAAGCGTATTTTTTTTCACCAGACAGCAGTCTCATTTTCAAGCATGTCATCGTATCGAAGGTACATTTCATGTTTTCCCAGGAGAACAGTTTTATTCTTCGTCACGAAAGACTCCATGTGGTTATGTTAAAAAAAAAGAACACTGTTCAGCTGTGTACTTAACATGTGACCCGATGTTGGCAGAGAAAGTTGGAGTAAATCTGATTGAAACTTGATTTATTCATCTCCATTGATTGTATTTTTCTTTCTTCCTGCTCTGAGTGTCATCGACACAAAAGGCGTTGAGATTGAGACAAACACAAATTCCAATAGAATGTAGATCAACAGGTAGATCCAAGTTTAAAATCATAGGGTGTGTGATGCAAATAGAGTCCTCCTCCAGAAGTTATGCTTTAGATTGATTAATCCACGGAAAATTTGTCGGAATATTCTCAATGACAGTTTAGGGGACTTGATCTAGACCCATGTGTTTTTGGCAACAATTCATTGATTTTGATTAAGGCTTTGCAAAACTGACTGGTTTTTGTATAATTTAATCACCTTGAATACATTTTGAAGAAAAGCTTTCTCAAGGAGAAGCAGAGAAGGCAAATACCACCACAAAATTTAATTCATCACACACCCAGGAGTTTCTTTTCATGAAGCAATCCCATATGGGTTTGGAATGCAAAGGTTTTTTTTTCTTCAGATATGCAATTGCTTTAGCTTATTTGATTTTTTTTATTTGTTCAGTTTGGTTTCAGCAATGCTAGACAAAAAGAGTTCCCCTAATCTGCCTTCTTAAAAGTTGGCAAGCCTGAAATATAATCATTTGTTGGAAAATGTTTACCTTTCTTCTACTTACATTTCGAATGCACTATAATACATGTACAATGTACACGTCTGCAACATTGGTTTGCATGAGACAGTTTTAATTACAAATTTGATGATGATTTGTACATTTATGTATCACTGGGATTTTTTATAAACACTTAAGTAGGATAGACTTTGTTACAACATTAATGTGATACTTCTGTCCTCAATTGTACGTATGTGATGAAATGCTGTACATTCTTATGCATGTTTAATTACTTTTGCCTTCCCTTGTGCCAAAGCCTGTATTGGTGTAAATTTTCGGTCCTGTTTTCTACAGCTTCAACATTTTAATTTGGTGCATGGAAGAATTTTCTAGGAAACTTCAAAATGATTTGATAGGCGACCATTTTGCTCTAATTTTACTTCAGTTTGCCATTGACACTCTCTTATTTTAAATTGTCTGGGTTTTTTTTACTCATTGCATGATTCATTAATAATTATACATGTTCTTTAACTCTCCTAATGATGGCAAATTGACATAAACAGTGGAATGCCCTGCAACCAAAGGAAATCAATCATCAAACTTCAAATTCAAAGGAAAAAAGATCTTCAGTGGTTTTGTGGTGTATGCTGTGAAAATTTAAGTATTACATGACATACAAAGAGGACATTTTTATCTTGTTCAGATAATGTATTGTATTCATTTCATAAAGCAATTTATGCAGACTATCTAAGATAATGCTCCAGTCTACTGCTAGTAATTTCACAATCTGTTCACAATGAAAATGTAGGATATTAATATTAATGTTAGGACATGTTGAATAATTAGATTCAACAAGGTTATAATCTTTCCACACTCCCATCAAGAGGGGAGACCTGAATGCCTATGCCAGAACTGACAGACAGGCAAAGAGGGAATCAAGGAATAAATATCTGACAGATGAGCTTGAAACAGACAAAAATGGTACTAAAATTAATTAACTATCTCACATAGAAAATTAACCCTACTCATGTCTATGCCATTGAACCAGAGACGGTAAACCCTCTTAAATCAACATTGCTGAGAGCATGTAGGAATGAGACCAAGTGGGATATCATATACAGTGCAACCTCCCGATAATGACATGGCTTAGACCCAAAAATTGTGTTTTTTATGGGGGGTTGTCATTTTTCCGAAGTTTTAAAGATGGCGGACAAAAGTGGTGAGATGAGATTTCCTGGAGCACACAAAGCGATGCGCATATATATCAATATCTGTGATAAGACATGCTGTTAGAGCGTGTATCTTGTGCTGACAAGTGTTTTGTCAGCTGGGCATTGACCATTGATGCACAATACTCTTGTTTTTGTTTTTTATCTAATAAACAAAGAACATGAGCAACATTTTCCCTCTGTAGTTTATCCGTGCTTGTGACGGGCACTAGTGCAGCTATCGAAGACGTTGATTGGTCGTGAAATGTTGGTTTTCATTGGCTTAGGACGTTCTCTCGATATCGTTTTTCGGGGTTTTTGGTTTAATTTTATGTGGCCTTCGCTAGATTTTTATTACTTAGAACAATGAGAAGGATGTCATTATTCAGGCGTTGTCGCCATTCGGAGGTGTGTCATTATCGGCAGATTGCTCTTTAGTAGGTTTTGCAAGTTGCTATAGAGGACTTTTGGCTGACTTGATGAAGTCTTTGATGAGACCATGGTCTCAGTCTTATTACTAATAAGACAAAATTTCATTGATCCAGCAATAAAAAGTGTTGGAATGCAAGCATATATTGTGCTGGGACGTAGATCCTTATAGTTTTTCTGATTTCAGAATTTTTTGCATCCATAAAGTAGTAAAATAAATACTTTCCTAAACTGCTTTCATATTTGCCATTATGATTTGTTTCCTCTTGTTTATTGTATTATTGCCAGGTGATGTTTCAGATTTTTTTTACGCCTTGCGTTTACATCCTTTATTATGTCTTCATTGGCTTCTATAAGCCAAGGAAATGGATATCAGTTTGGCATTGTTTGTGGCTTGATTCATGACTTTTGACTTTACTTGATTTTACCATTCAATGTACATTTTATCATCTGTTGGTAGAAATTTATGTTGTTTATTTGTTTTGTTATTGTATCTGCCAACACAATCAAGATGTTCAAAGTGTGAGGTTTTTTTTTCTAAAATTTATGTTGGACATTGATGTAAATGGTTGTTCATGACTTATGATATTTTACTATGTGAGAAGAAATGGAAACAAAACACTTAAGATAATGCCAATTGCCATTATTATGTTCAGCAGCATGTTGATATAAGTATTATACCATGTCAATATATTTCCATTTTGTAAAAAAACGGGGACAACTTGCGTGAAAGACCACTTACGACTCGACCCTCTACCCGACGACAAAGTATCATGACAATCACAAGAAAACCTAAGCTTTTTGAGATCCATTGCTCAAGATCAAGAATGGCAATAAGTGAAGTAAGTCAATATATATACCAAGATATATTTACTTACTTTACTTAGTGCCGTTAGCATCCTAATCAACCAACTTGGACGCCTTGGCAGCTTCATAGATCTGGGATGTTAGCTTTTTCCATTTGCAACGATCTTGAGCAATGGATCTCAAAATAAAATAGCTCAGGTTTTCTTGTGATTTTAATGATATTTTGTCGTTCTGTAATGGTTACAGTAGTAAGTGGTCTTCTGTGGAAATTGTCGCCGTTTTTTTATAAAAAAATATATATATCATTGTCAAATGGAGATTGTAAAGAAAAACAGAAAGAGAGAAAGAGAGAGAGATGTAGAGAGAGACTCAGACTGATACCAAATTAAATGAACCTGGAAGTGAAGTTTTAATTGGAACTCTGATGAGTAAGTATGTTCACAAGTTCCTTTGAGAAATGCTTGTTATGTGAAAACCTTGAACAACAGTGCTTCTCATTATTCATGGACTTGGATTCCCATCTCCCCCCGCAGAACGGTCCAGGTGAAACCTTCCTTTGTCCTTTCTTTCACTTCTTTGTTATAGAATTTAGCAAAAGTTCTAGATCTGCACCAGCCTGCTGTTTCCAGTATTGTAGCTGGTTGACATTTAAACCAACTGATGACATTTTATTCACCTAGCCAAAGTATCTCTGGATATATCTTTGAAAGGTTTCTGACAGCTAAGAAAAAAACTGGTCTTCCTACTGATGACATTTTGCCCTGTTCAAAGTTCAAATATTCTTTAAGTAGCTAACCACACACGGCCGTCTATCCAATGGATAGCTTTTGATTTCCACTGAAGTAGTACAGTGGAACCTCAGTATAACAGGGATGGTGTTATAGCCGATATTCAAGTAAAATAATGAAATAATCAAAATGGCCAAAAATCCTCTCTCTCTCTCTCTCTACCTCCCCCCCCCCCTCTTTTTTTTTTTTTTAGTCCTATACGCTGTCTGCCCACAGCTACATATATATATAT
>JAOWAY010178391.1:0-10343 GCA_028565895.1 Goniobranchus geometricus | reverse complement strand
ACGGTCAGAGAGACTATCGTGAAGTAGTCAAAGTAGAGTAAGTGCACTTTGTGTCATTCGCATTAGATTATATTACATATTCTTTACTTTCATACTTGTGATCTAATCATTTATTGAAAGGAACTGTTTATAAAAATTTGAATAGTTCTTAGTGATACTCTGCCCCTTAATCCTAGAGGATAGGATAAGCAACAAGCTCCCAAAAGTTTGTAGGTATAAACATTGCTAGACAACTCCGAAGTAATTTAGTGGACAACTTATCTTGTGGTTGATTTTCAAGCCAAGGTACAATGCAATTTAATTGTTTGTTTTTAAACAGTAAGTGGTATGTATCGTACAAATAATTGAGGTTTGAATTTCACTGATATGTTTAGTGAAAATAAAATTCTATCAGCATAAAAGAGAGTGAAAACCAGAGAAGAAAAGTATGGTTGGTTTCCCTTTTCCTTATTTGTTTGTTTTATAAATTTTAAAGACTTTTCAAGGAAATGAGGAAATAAAAGCTCCCAGGGAAGAAAATTCAGTTGATAAATATGTACTACAGTTTGATGAGATTTAAATTTTTTTAGAACAATAAGATAAAGAAGACCTTTATGAGTGGATGCAATAAAAATGTGGATTGTTTTATTTATCACTTATTTATTTTTGATCCTCAAGAATAAACAGTAATATCATGGTTTATTATTAATTAGGATGATAAAAAATTAACTCATTTGCAATGGCCAGAAATTCTGTGATATGGATTATTCTGAAACAAAAAGCGTATGTGGATGATATTGTTTAGAACCTTCTAATGTTTAATCAGCAATAAATCATTGTAATATGAGAAATATTGTCATAATTTAGGTACACGTTATGTCTACAAGAATTTGATAAGGAAATACATGTAAAAGATTTATTCTACTTAAATAATACAAATACTTACATCTAAAAAGAAAAATCACAAAATTAATTTACAAAAATTAGAAATCATATTTTGTCCAACTTTGTCCCAACAAAACTATGCAATGGTATTTTACTGAGAAGCATATACCTGCCGTTTTCAAATATCTCGTCCTGTTGTAATATTTTTGAACATGATCTTATCAGGAATAAAAAGAAAAACAAATTGCTTTCTCCATAGTCCCATATGAATTCATTGACCTGTACAAAGTAGTACCACAAATTAGAGAAGTTTCATCTTCGTAGTGCTTAGAAGAAATGAAAACAAAATAATAACAAAATTGCGCTTTCTATTTATTTGCTTGTGTAAACAGTTTACCAATCAGTACTAAAATGAAATTTGTATTGAAGATGTTTTAGTTTGTTCTAATGGATGAATGTTCTTCATGAAGCTATTATATAAATTGTTTCAAGCTTGAAATGTTGGTAGATCAAATCAACTGCCTTTGTACACATCTTTTTTCAACAAGGGAACCTGTCATAAAATTGTGGAAAAATTTGTTAACCCTATTTATTCATTCTAGCCATTGAGTAGCATAATAAGGTAGTTCCATCATACAAAAAAAAGAAGACAATAACAAAAAACGGCAAATATTCATTAAAAGTTTATTTTGTAGCCCCAGATGTTTGGAATGGCCTACTGAGAAAACTGAGAGCCAGAAAATAAGGACTCTTTTAAAATCTCAGCGAAAGACTCCTTTTTGAATAGATCTTGATAGTGCAGGTAGTACAAGATAAAAAAAATCAAATAAAAAGTTAAAACAAGCAACAACAACAATTAAAGCTATGATCCAAAGGGGAAAGGGTGTCAACAGCACAGAGCATGAACCTATATTTGTTTGTGGATATGCCTCTATACATGATAATCATTATTAACATTATGAACATAAAAGATTGTAATGTTTGCATTTCTGATAAGTACCTATTTATTTTCAAACTTATCAATGATAAATTTTGGGTCTAAAAATTGACAGCAGGTATATAGAATTTTCTTACCATTGGTATACTTATTAATGCATTTAAAGAATTGAATAATTTACTAGATACTTAACTTTATTTTTAAAATCCGATTTAATTTTTGTCTGTGAACCAATTGATTTTTTATTACTGATAATGGGAAAAATCAACTTTGTCTACTTTTGTTGTTGTTTTTTTTTGTTTTGAGCTAATTGATATACTCAATATTATATCTTTACATACCTGGATGTATTCTAATTTATTCAAATTCAGTCAATGCTACACCCTCTGCCCTTTAGGAAGTCTAAAAATTAATCTCCACTGTTTCATTTTTATCGGCATCATATTTATCTAATTGAAAATCAATTGTTTGATACTCTTTTCGTTGGATATCATAGTTGGTACATATCGAAGCCCATGATAAGTTTATTTAGAAAGTCATTTAAAAACCACTGTGTCTAAGTTGTTTAGATAATTGATCATTTCTCATGAGGAAAAATATCAATCCTTTTTTTTTTTTTCGGAAAAATGACAAACAGGTATATCATTGTAAAATGCTTTTGGCATATCGTTTTCCAAGAAGACAAGAAATGATTACTTTAATGCTTCTCTCAAAGACGTCTTTCACCTTTAAGTCTGGTAAATCTAATCCTGCACCTGTGTATTTAATGCACACTCCCCCGATGAGTCAGCTAATAGACAGGAATAATAAATAGGGTCTATTCAATGCTCTTCCAAAAAGAAGTTTCTTGTCTTTTCATTTACATCTGCAAGTATCAAAGCATACTTTAGGGCAAAGCCTTTGATGTCTTTCACTTTTTTTTTTTTTAACATTTGTCGTGCTTTCAATTTTTTTATGCGTATAATTATATTGTTGCTCTCTTTTTCCTTTACACAATAATTTTCAATTGAATTTCTCACTTTGTTGTATTTGAGTTTCTTTTAATGTATCTACTGATTGCCTTGAGTAAAACATTAAATTGCATCCGATGTCAAGGCTCCTATTCAGTAGTTGTGGGGAAGTTAAGAGTTACCCTTTAGTTGAGATCACTCCCAGATCTGCTCTGGCCCATAGCAGTAGTATCCTTGCGGGCCCCAATTGTGGGTTAAATAACCTGGCTATGCATGAATAGCTCTTCCGCCTTTTTGGTGTCTTTCGAAATTCAAAGGCTTAAGGATCAAAACCTGACGGGAAAATCGGGAGTTGAGCGCTTAGAGAGCAATTGACTGGCAGACTTACCACTTTTTGGCAGCTCCTGCATCCTGATGCGTTCCCAGCGTCAAGACTCAGTCTTGCTACTGGACTCGGGGTGTCAGGACGAAAGATTGTGGGTGATTCTGTGCAAGTCTCTTACGCTTTAATTCAGCTCATGCGCAAGTCATGATGTCACACCATCACAACCTCATCTCCTTTTCACAATCCCTGTGGCTATGGAAGCATGGTCAAGCGACAGGTGTGGACACACTGGTAGTCATAGTCACAACTCGACACGTAGGCGGCTCAGGCATTAGGGTCGCTTTTCAGTGAATGAGACAGCACTGGAATTTGGCAGCCACCAGAGTGACAAAGCAGCCATCATCAGGACAGCACTCTTCCCTCTGGACCCTGAGGAAAGGGCTAGGAAAGATGCCTTAAACATTGCCTGTCTCACCTCTCCAGAAAGAGGCCCCAAAGCTCTGCAACATTCCTCACACCATATTGGAGAAGAGTGCAGAGGTCGTGGATGTGTCTCATCAGCCATTGTCCGCGCCCATCCCACTCCAACTAAGTGATCAGAAGCCATGGTCTTCTTCGAATACGAAGGACGAACATCATCATCATCATCATTATCAAAGACTGATTGTTTAGGGATAACCTCCTTTCTTCTCATTTAGTTCTTTATCTCCTCCAAAGTTTCATTCTGTAACGCGTAATGGAAAATCATCAAATGGTCCAGTAATCTGATTTTTTATTTTTATTTTTTTTTACATGATGTTAATATGTTCTAAAAGTTTTAACATGTCATATAATTATGACCTTATTCCATACAGGTATATGGTTCACCTTTATTTTGTATTACTTTTTCATTATTATTCAACTTCATATTTGAAGACTTCTTCTTTTATTCATTAATCTATTAAAATTTGGAATCAAATGAATTTAAACAGGACTTTATTTCAATTGTTTTGCCTTCTTTTGTATTACACTTGGTGACATGACTCTCAACTCTCCTCCTATCTTTGGTCAATTCATGAGTTACCTCCAAATCTACCTAGCTAAGGGCTTAATTCCAAATTACTGTACTTAATTGACTTAACTCACTCCGAATTTATCAACAGTGGATTTCCAATCAACCTTCGTTAATACCACTCCCTATCTAACTACCAGTCGATCGACCTCCAATTGTACTAAAAATTAAACCATGCTCTTACCTAACTACCGATTGACACACTAATTTAATTGCCGTCCTAACTAGACTGCCATTCTCCTAACTGTCTGTCTATCTAGCAGGAAGCGTACCTCCTCCCCTCCCCCTAGCAAATCAATGGTTTTAATACTTTCACTCCTTTACTCTTCCCCAGTTCTTTAATCACAGTGAGCGAAGGATCTATGGAATACCCATGACTGCAAACTTAAACTGGCATAATCTTATACATGATGTATGCCGTGGGAAAAAGTCATCCGTCTGATATTCAAAAGTCTGTTGGTTTGAGATACTAAGCCGTAAAGACAGGGGATGGATTTCATCAATTCCTTTCAAAGGCCTTACTTGAAGAACGAACTTGTACGGATTATCGACACAATTGTTCAATCAGAGGGGTTTACGCGTCTGTCTTTGGCATGTTACATAGGATGTGTTGAAGCTGTGGAGATCCTGGTTAGGACTGTAGACTGTGATGTAAACGAGGAGGACAGTAAATGTGGAACAGCGCTTATGACAGCATGTTTACAAGGCCATGCCAGATGTCTTGATCGGCTTTTACAAGTTTCGGATATTGATGTGAATTACAAAAATCCTGGCGGATATACGGCATTGATGTTTGCCTGCTGGTTTGGGCATCCACAGTGTGTGAAAAATCTGATTGAAGTTAAAGAACTTGATGTTAATATCAAATGCAACAATGGCATTACAGCCCTCGTACGCGCCGTCGTTACAAGACACTTTGAATGCGCAGATCATCTGATGCGTCATAAGGACATAGACGTTTTTGCAACTGATCCTACGGGAATCCGCTGGTCTGTTTTTGCTTCCAAAGGAGGGCATGATGACTTAGCCAAGCTTCTTCGATCGTACTGTGGAGGCCAATATACTTGGGGCTGTAGAGGGAAAATTGCGTTGTCAATTGCGTCTCAATTAGGACTACTGGACGTGATTGGTTGCCTAGCTCAAGCAGAAGATTTTGATGTTAATGTCAAGGATGGAAAAGGAATGGCAGCGCTGCTTCATGCAAGTCGTCACGGTAATGTCAAATGCGTGGATCGACTTCTTCGGTGTAAAGGTATTGACATCACCACGACAGATAGCACAGGAAGGAACGCTTTGATGTTGGCTAGTGCTGCAGGTCACGTGGAGTGTATTAACAGCCTTCTAAAGAGTAACGACCTCGATGTAAATGCACAGTGTATCGGTGGGCTCGATGCGCTAAATCAAGCAATTCAAAATAATCAGTTAGCATGTGTAAATCGGCTTTTGCTGGAGATAAACATTGATGTCAATTCAAGAGATTGGAAAAGGAATACACCTCTGTTGTTGGCCACTCGTTTCAACCGTAGTGACATTGTGAAACGCCTCTTGGAGAATCCTTTGGTCGATATAAATGCTAAAAATGAAAGGGGTTTTACTTCTCTTATCCATGCCAGCATGAATCAACACATCAACTGCTTGAAGCTCCTTTTACAAGCAGAGAAAATTAATGTCAATGCTTCTACTAACCAAGGATTAACGGCCTTAATGAGTGCTTCTTTAAAAGGTTGTATAGAGGTAATTGCAATTCTTATAAGGGACCTACGAATCGATATCAACGCTGGATGCAATCAAGGTCTCACTGCTCTCCATTTTGCGTGCGTTCGTGATTGCGATAAATGCGTGGGTTTACTTGTGCGCGATGAGAGGATCGATGTTAATATACGAGACAATGAAGGCAAAACGGCCCTTATGCGAACAGCGGCCCGTGGTCAGTCAAAATGTCTGATTCGTCTTCTTGAATGTAACAATGTCGATGTGAATGCTCGAGACAACGATGGAATGAGTCCGTTGATGGCTTCGGTCCAAGGAGGACACTGTGAATGTAGCAATATCTTATCGACGGTTAAAGGAACAAATCTGCAAGAGAGGGATAAGAAAGGCCGATCATTAGTAATGAATGTCTTGTGCCACCGGCCTGAGACTTTTTTGTCGTATTTGCTATTTCCGGGTGCAAATTTTAATGACAAAGACAAAAAAGACATCACTGTCCTCATGATGGCATGTCTAAAAGGACAAAATCAAGCCGTCTTGGACTTGGCACTGAAAAAGAGAGTACAGATCAATGCCACAGACAAAAGGGGATGGACGGCGTTGATGTATACCGGTGACCTTGGGCATCAAGGATGCATGAGGCACCTTGTCGAGGCTGCTATTAACATTCATGCACGTGACAAAAACAATATGACGGCTTTCATGATTGCCTGTGTGCGTGGCCAGCTGGAATGGGTCAACTGTTTGCTTGAACTCAGAGGCCATGACATTAGCATCAACAGCAAAGGATACCTTGGCAGGACACCACTCATGTTTGCTGCGGCTTGTGGCCATGTTGAAGTGTTGAACAGCCTGTTGCATTTTGACGATTCTCACGTCAATGAATTCGATAATAAGGGGATGACGGCTTTAATGCTGGCGTGTAAGAATGGCCACGCTGAGTGTGTAGATTCCCTTGTCAGCAATAAAACTGTTTTGCTAGATAGTCAGAACAGTGCTGGATTTACCGCCTTAATGTTTGCGAGTCAAAATGGTCATGCAAATTGTGTTAGCCGTCTCGTCTTTTCTGATAGCGTTGATATTAATATTAAGAACAACTTAGGGCTTACAGCTTACCAATTAGCCTTGAAATATCGTCGTGAAAAATGCGTAGACAGACTCACCAGTCAAATAAGGATTGAAAAGAAAACCAATATAAAGATTGATGACGTCCCACAAGACGATAAGGTAATCCATAAAGGCGTCCCAGACTCAAAACTCAAGGTCATGAAAGCATCGGAATATGATGCCAAACAAGTTATATCTGCTTATAATGCATTAATGAAAGCTTGTAAAAGGAGGTCACTAGAAAAAGCTTCACTTGTAAATATGAAAGGTGTTGATCTAAATGTGAGGAATGAATATAACAAGATGAACGCCCTGATCTACGCATGTCGGAACAATTTGCATGATTGTGTCAGCTGCATGATCACCACCCCAAATGTTGACCTAAATGCAAAAGAGAACGGAGGCCTCACAGCTCTCATGATGGCCAGTGAACGGGATCATGTTCTGTGTGTGGATCTTCTTCTCCAGAATGAGGATGTTGATGTTAATGCAAAAGATGACAGGGGTTGGACTGCATTAATGTACGCTAGCAGTAATGGGTGTCTGACAAGCGTGAATCGCCTACTACAGTCGATGAGCATAGATGTGAATTGTAGAGATGTTAACAATACGACACCTCTAATGCAGGCCAGCCTAAATGGGCGCTTAAGATGTCTCGAGGCTCTTCTTGGTGATCCTAGAATTAAGATAAATCTGAGAGATTGTAGTGGATGGTCCGCGATCATGTACACCACAGAAAACAACAATTATATCTCTTTGATGCGTTTGTTTCGCGCGGGGGCCAGGCTTGATGGGCGCGACTTTAAAGGTAACAACGTTTTTATGTTAGCATGCTTACATGGCAACCTGAAGATGGCCGATTTCATTCTAAAACAAGACAGCTCCCTTGCTAGTGTCATTGGACACAACAATATGAATCCCTTGTTATTTGCAACATCAGCCGGCCATGTCCAATTGGTGGAGCTTCTTCTTCGAGCACAGTCAAATGACGTGAACTCACGAGACAAGGCACTTAGGACGCCTTTGATGATTGCAAGCCGCCATGGTTATCATGAGTGTTTGGAGTATCTCATTACGGTTCCGAGTATCGACATTAATGCTAAAGACTTTTATGGATTGACGGCACTTTTATTTGCATGCCTCAATAATCAAGTTGAATGCGTTCGCTTGCTTGCTAATTCTGGGGAGGCCGATGTCAATGCAAGAGATGATTTTTCATCATTAACTCCATTGTTCTCAGCATGTGAGAAAGGCTACTCTGGATGTGTGCGCCATCTCCTTCAGATTCGTGGCATCGATGTTAACATCCCTAGCTATGATGGCTCGACAGCTTTGCTGGCCGCGGTGTTCAATGGCCACGTCGAATGCGTCAATCTTCTCCTAAACGTCCCCGGGATTCGAGTTGAAGACAAAGGACCAAAGGGTATGACGCCGTTGGTTGTTGCAAGTGGCAATAATAAATTCGAATGTCTGGATCGCCTTCTTCGAGTGCCTGGCATTGACGTCAATGCTAGAACTGAGGCGGGCGGTACTGCCTTGATGCTTGCTTGTGTAAATGGTCATGCTAAGAATGTCAGTCGACTTCTGCAAGTTCCAGAAATGAATTGCAATTGCACAACCATTGATGGAATCACAGCACTTATGCTGGCCGTATTAGGTGGCGATGTTGGTTGCGTTAGATGCCTTTTACAGGTTGATGGCATAAACGTCAATGCTGCAGATAAAAACGGCTCGTCTGCTTTACTGATAGCAAGCTTTTCAAGCTCCGTCCAAATTGTGAATATCCTCGTTGAATTTAAGGGGATGGATGTTAATTGCAAGAATATGTATGGTAAGACTCCTCTCATAAATGCCAGTGAAAACAATCGTCCTGAAATTGTGGATCGTCTTATTGGAGTTGTGGGCCTTGATGTCAATGCAGTGGATGTTGAAGGGAACACAGCCCTCAACCTTGCTAGCTTCTTTGGTTATTACGAGTGTGTTCACTCTCTTCTGCATGCTGATGAGATAGATCTTGAAATTAAAAACTGTCTCGGAAGGACAGCGCTTATCAATGTAGTAGAAAGACACAACATCAGATGTTTGAATTATCTCCTTTGTGTAGACGGTATTAATGTCAATCAAAGGGACGATCTTGGAAACACGGCTTTAATGCTTTCCTGTGCTTTCAACTCAGTGAAGTGTTTGAAACGCCTTCTTCGAGTAAAAGGGATAGACGTGAACACACAAAATTGTAATGGACAGACAGCCCTCATGATAGCAGCAATAAGGGGTGACATTAATTGTGTGATGTGCTTACTTCCGGCAGAAGGAATTGACCTGATGGTTAGGGATAGGAATGGTATGACTGCTGCAATGCATGCGTTTTTTGGTCGTCACTTTGAAATTTTACCGTACCTCTGTAACCGCGCATGCGTACAACATCAGGATTCCTAACGGTCGTTCCGACTATTGGCTCATGTCCAGTTTGCAATTATGTTCTGGATTTAAGATCCCGATTCATAGCCGTGATACAAAAGTGCTACATGTACCATGTACATGATAGAGAAGGCTTTTGACATTCTTCGGACACCGTGCCATAGCAGACCCAATCAATAGGCCAGGTATAGCTTTACTGTCATTATAGCCTGTTAATCCTGGCAAACGGTTTTCAATAATTCAAAGTTAAAATTTTCATCGTTTTACTTGTCGTTTATCGTTGTTTTAAGAATTTTCAACCAGTGAAATATGACGTTGGTGCTGTTTGCTTTGTTTTGAAATTTTGCGGTGCTCTGGACTCTCGCTCTCCTGACTACATACAGGAATTGCTGTCGCATCCTGATCTTCCCAAAAGAAATCTCAGATGAACGGAGGCTCTCCTCCTTAGCATCCTGATCTTCCCAAAAGAAATCCCAGATGAACGGAGGCTCTCCTCCTCAGCATCCTGATCTTCCCAAAAGAAATCTCATTTGTACGTGTCATTTCATTGTATACATTCTTTCTGGGCGGATCGTTGCTCTTTAGTTCTTTGAACAGATTTTTTTTTCCATTCAATCTATCAATTGTAAAATGAATTCATCATCTGATTCGTCATCGGACGAAGATTTCTTATGGACAGCCTTTTCCCTAAATTAATCAGGCCAAGACGTAGACATGGAGTTCACGACATCACAAAGAGCGGACATGTCTTGGTGAATACCATCACTTGAATCCTATCCAGATAGGTTTTATTCCAATATGAGGATGACATTTGAAACATTTGAATACATTAAGATTGAGCACCGCTTAATGAAGATCTGGTGCAGTTGGCATCCGCCTATTCTTCCAGAGGAGCGCCTTGTGGTAACATTACGGGAAGACAAACAAACAGGCAGATAACTCAGAATGAAAATCAAAGCCAGCGCATTATATTTATTGTTA
>JAOWAY010178280.1:0-10344 GCA_028565895.1 Goniobranchus geometricus | reverse complement strand
AGAAGAAGAAGAAGAAGAAGAAGAAGAAGAAGAAGAAGAAGAAGAAGAAGAAGAAGAAGAAGGGTGAGGAGGAGGAGAAAGAGGAAGAGGAGGAGAAGAAGAAGAAGAAGAAGTAGGAGAAGTAGTTCTTTAAAAGACTCCTTTAAAAATGTATCGTACTAAAACGTAAACATTGGCTTTGTAAGGACAGCTGTGCATGACAATGAGACATCAATAAGAATAATAAGAGAAAGGAGTGCAAACAAAGCTGACCATGAAAATGAGCAGTCATTAATTTGATAAATCAGCACAAAAATTTCTTATAAGCATCATTATATCAGGCTGCACATTGTTAGGCAAAAACCATGGTAAAAACAACATGAGTGGTCACAAAAGGTAAATAAACTCATGAAATATTGCATGGACTACTTTTTTCGTCTTTACTTTCCAATCCTCTCAACACATATTCTCCCGCAATTTCTGTCAGACACTAGCCCCTCCAATTCTTTTCTCCTACACAGACACTAAGTAAGACCTTCCTCCTCTACTCTTGAATATGTGGAGTCTAAATGAAGAACCAGCCTTATTTGTGTGTTGGAAATTTTCTCAGAGTAAGTTCTAGCACAGAACCAATTTCTGTCTTTCAATTCTTGAGGTTAACAGCACTGTTTAGTTTCTTCCTGCAGGAATGAATTGTGAAATGCATCTGACTAGCACATGTTGATCATGGTTAGAAAACTCTTACTGAAGAAAGGTTTGATTCTGGCCACTAATTTTTGGTAGTGTGCTAATCCTGGAATCGCAAAGCAACACCATCTCAATGTCTTAAATAGAATGGCATAAGTGAGTTGCTTTCCTAAATCTTGGTATGGGCTCAGGTAGCTTCGAGTAAGAGCTTGGAAGCAAACTAAAAAAAATAAATAAATAAAATAAACAAAACAAAACAAAACAAAACATGCTGCCTGAAAGTTTGTAACCAATTGTCAATGTTCATTGGCATTGAGCCAATATCAAAGTAAACCTCATTTCACATTATCACTTTTGATACTTATCATGAGATGGATACAGGGTAAAAGATTGGGGACAGTAATAGGAGACCTGCCACCATAAGGCATAGCCGTGCCAAAAGAAATAAAGAATCACCACATCAATTGATAGTAGGCAGAACTGATCAGAAATGATACATTGTAGCTAATCCAGTACACACAAATCCTTATGAGAGATTGATTTGACTGCAAACCAAATGGTAATAAAGAATTTTTTTCATGGCCAATCAGTTCTAATTTTCATTCAACAATGGGATATTCAGCTATACTGATTTATATTAATATTGCTACAACTTGTTAACTAACTCAAACTCTAACTATTTCTGGTAAATATTTTTATATGTGTCAACAGCATTTTAGTTATGAATTTATATTTTATTATCAAGATGTCAGTATATGTCACTGTTCAGCCCCTCTGAGCATACCTTTTACCGATATTGGTGCTTAATAGATTTGAATTACAATTATGAGCATATGACCAAATAAAGGATAGCCATTTGTATCTAAAACTATACATACTATTGATCAGATGTCTCTAAAAAAGTGTATGACTCAAACTAGTGCCTGCTGGCTTTCCAGGTATCCCACATTAAGGATTTCCATATTTATATATTGTGGAATTGGTGTCTCTTACTGGTACATTGACGATCAAAGTTCAAGCATGCCATGCAAATGCTTACACCAGTCAGCTGAAAATTAGTGACAACATCCAACACTGAAAACTCAGGGAGCAAAGCCAGGGGAGGATATCTCTGAAAATAACCCTAATCAATTCAAAACCATGTGAGAGGGTTTCCTGGAAGCAATCTCTCTCATCTTTCACTCATACTCACATTTACAGTTCTCCTTCTTTTGGCATATCCTGCTTTTGGGGTCAGAACTACTAGGGTGGATTAGAACCACTATGGTCCAATGGCATGACATTCATTCAGAGCTGAAGGTTTGGATTTGATCTGGTCTTGTGAGGGCTCATAAAAAGTTTACGTTTCTGATTTATTAAGCTGAGAGGTCCTGTCTGCCAGTAGTGCATTTAAAGAACCCTTTCCAGGGGGGGCTCTGTAGCTCAATGATAGAGTGCTGGCCTGCTGACTGAGTGACAGCAGGAGCCATTCTTGCGATGGACACACACACTTTTTCCTTAAGCAAGAAAATTTACACTGTTGCTTGATTCGACCCGCCAGGTGAAAATGAATAGAGTACAGCTTTGGCTGGAAAAGTACTGTGCCACAGACAAGTATCCTATTCAGAAATCCATGGAAAAATTTGTCACTGGCCGCTTTATGCTTTAGAAACCACGATGACATCCTGCTCAATGAGCCACTCGAAAAGTAAAATCACTGCCCCCAAAAATTAATTCCTACCACTCCTTCCCTAAAGAACGCATAGAACAAAACTCAACATATTTGCTCTAATGAGTCACTAAAACTACAGTCAAGACAAAATTATTTCCTGTTTTTTTTCTCTGAACAACCAAGCAAAGCCACTGCTGAATTTTCGCCTTTATTTATTATAAATCCATCAAGAAGATCTGTTTCCATATAACACTGTCAAAAGGTTAGGCTTCATTGTATACAAAAGTAAAGTTTACAAGAAGAGAGAACGAAAAAAAATGAATAGACAATGCAGCAGATAATATTAATTCAATGGATTGAAATCAAAGCTAGCATTTTTGGTGTGATGGTAAAATAAAAGGAAGAGGTAAAAGTGTTCATATGAAAGGAAAAAAAGTAGAAAGAAAACTAAAAAAAAAAAAGTCTTAAGAAAGTAAGACAGGAAACAAAAACCCAAGACAATTGCATCCCTCACTGAGAGCACACAGCAGGTAAACTACACTTTTGCAAAAAGATTTTCGTCCAAGTTGTTACAACAAAGAACAGCAGCATTCTAAAATGCATGACTTTACCTGTCGGGCCTGTGGGTCAAAGGTGAAAAGAAGAGAATTTTTCTTTTTTACACAGTTAAAAGTTAAAATACAACTAGATCTTAGTGAGATGGAAAAAATATGTTTTTACATTCATAAGACACTTAAAGTCAGTATAAATAATCATACCGGGAATAACATAATGATAATGATAACGAAGACAATAATAATAATGCTAAAATAAGAATTTACATAGGATACATCTAACGACGAAGTTGATGCTCTATGGGCTTGTAAAAAGAACAGAAATGACACCTAGGATATTAAGATTGTATGAATATGATAAATTAGTCACAATGACAGGTGCTTATCACTTTATGTCCAAACTTAGGATGACAAAATTTGTTATTGGTTTGCCCAATGTTAATGTCTTTATCTTATATTTATGTATTGTATGAAACTCTCTTGTAAAATTGAATTTAAAAAACAAACAAAATACACACAAAAAGCACTACTAATTATAATATGAAACTGTAAAGCCAAAGTGACAACAATCACATGATAAAGTTGCAAAAATGAAACAATTAAAAACGATTTCAACCCCTGAATTTAGAAAGACCAAATTTAAAGTTTAAAATCATCAGCAAAAACTTGTTATTGTCATTTTCTTAACATAAATATTAAAAATATTTCTACTTTTGTTATCTTCTTTGTCTATGCTTCCCTGGTTGTTTTGGGTTTGCAAAATTTCATGGACAGAAAAGCTCCTTTTAAACATGATCAAAGTGAATCACTTGAATCAGTGAAAAGTTAAAGCACTAATTTACTTTTGTTTTTTGTTGGGTTTTTTTTGTTCCTGAGACCAATTATTCCTGAGAGACATACATTTCAATAATGATATAAAAACAAAGTTATAAACTGTTTATTACCATCTAAATCATAAAGCATGAGAAATGAAGAACAGAACAAATCAAGATTAACAAGATGTTCTCACTATAACTGACAGATATGAGAGTGCGGACGGAAACTGTTGTAAAGACAGCACCACAAAATGATACTATTGCAAAATTAGTCACGTTCTATAATTTCTACAGGAACACCAATGAGCACACCTGCATCTAACCCCAACAGCTAACTGCCAAAGATTATTGCTGCCCCTGGGTAGCATTTTATAAAAGCCATTCTGTCCATTTCTCAAGACTATTGGTTTCTTTTGATTGATGAGAGCTTTAGTGACATCATGTCCTGCTGACAGGGTTAATATGTCACTGACATATCCAAAATACAAGCACTATGATACAAGGTCTACAACTACCATCGTTTTGGTGGGGTTTCTCGTTTGTTTTATTTGCTGCTTAGAGGTAAGCATTGGTGACATTAGAGTAAGGAGCAGCTTTTGTCTTAGAATGATGCCATTCAGGTGATGTTCAGTCCAGTGTGTGTTTTGAGGACTATCTTTTGAAATGGGTGAGCATGATTAACTATTGAACAAAAGATGAAACTTTAATTTTGAATTCTGACATTTGTTGAACTTTGGAGTTGATATTTGAAAAAATATTTAACTAAGCTTTTTATTTCTGATTTTTTTTCTCCTCGCTTTTTCCTCTCAAAGAAATCTCTATCTTAAAATCAATTCAAGTCCAGAAGTTTCCTGCGTTCCTGTTGTATTTTTCTTCTATCTAACAAAACTCAGCACAAAAATAGCATGATGGGAATATTCCCACTGGTGCATTTCCTAAATTGACCAAAATCACAAAAACAGTCTAATTTTGAGGGAAGGAAAAAAAAAGGGGGAAAAAAAAAATCCATCTTGACAAATGTGTTGAGATAAGGGCCAGTTCATCAAAGATAGCATTTTTCAGTTCCCTGATATAGCCTACCTATAACCTTGGAGCCATCCTGTCTATTTAATCTACGACTGATCCTGTCTACAATCTCAGCTCTAAGCCATCTCTAATCTCATCAGTAAAGTGAATACTGACATTATCAGCAATATTTCCACACACTAACCTGGCCGGTTGAGGCTGGAAGAAGGAAATTGGCTGTGGTTGGATGAGCTTTGGGTGTGGTTGGGATGTCCCTCTTGCCAAGGGCCATACTGACAATGGCAGTCATATGAGTTTCAGGCCCAAACACATGGATTGGAAGACCAAGTCTTGTACCTACAAATTGTGTGAAAAGAGAAAGAAAATAAACAGTGCTAACTGATGAATACAATAAAAAAAAAGTTGCTTAAATGAAATGATGTATTATAAAAACAATATCTGCAGAATAAACTTGTTTTTATGTGATTGCCTCTCTACAGCCTCTTTCAAGAAATGTCAATTTTCCACCATCAGATATATTTAACTCAAACCCTGACGTCAAAATGGAAAATGGGTGACAGGAAAGAAGGTAAGAGAAAGAAAGTTGTTAATTTAAATATTAGTCAATAAGAATATAAACACATATCCAATTTAATGTACTTTCCAGCACTCATGATGCAAAGCTATGCTCTTTACAAGAATCACAAGAATATGAAGTTAAAAAAGTATGAACAAAAATGTTCCCTATATACCCAGAGTTCTATATCAACTAAAAACCATACCCAAAATCAATACAGATATTTCCATGATGAATTTTCTTTTGTTCTTTCAATGCAGACATATGCTTTTTGGGAAATAAATAAGCTTGCTGTTTTTATCCAACTGCACGACAATATAAATATAATGAGGGTAAAATCTACCCTCTGAAATTGTAATAATTTTTAACTCAATTGCATCTTACCAACTTCTCTCATGACTCTCAACCCTTCTTGGTAATTTGGTCCTGCACGTCTTACATATATGGAGACATTGCCTTCTGAAAGTTTCAGCTGATATTCTTCCAATGCCCTGACAATTCCCTTTATAGAGAAAAAAAAAGACATAGATATTATCAATGTTGGTGGTTAAGCCACAACCTCAACAAATATATTTTTTTTACTACCATCCTATGTTCCGTTTCATGAACTTTACACAAAACAGCACTTTTAACCATCCTTTGCCTATGCCACAAATCAATTCAATACTTCAGAAAGAAGGTTTAGCAGCTAAAAAAAACAACAAGCAAATTGGAAGAGTATAGTAAATGGGTTGATAAAGTGAGGATTCAAGATCAATACGTAGAAATATGTAAGGATAGGTTCACTAAAAAAATAAAAGAGCTAATAAGACAATTCAGTAGCGTTTCAGACTTCATCTTATAAGTTGTAACCCTACACTTAAATCTTTCCCCATCATGTGTTTTGGTCTTGTCGTACTTTTCATTGAGTAACCCTGAACACATATTGGTGATAAAGGTTTGTACTCAAAAGAAGCATTTTTTGTATTTAACTGAATATTCACCACATAAAATCTTACCTTGAATGTCGCAGCAACATTGGTAAAGTTAGCAATACCCCCTCCAATGATAAGAATTTTGCCTGGAACCAAAGGAGAGACAAAGATATGTGACGGGGAAGAAGAAAACTAGAATCCACACAACTACAACTGTAACCTATTATTATCATAATTCATCGGTGAAATCAAACTTGTTTGGTGAACAGAGCTTAGCTTAATTGCTTTACAAGCACAATATTGCTTAGAAAAAAATAATCTAGTGATCGCTGTAGCACAGTGGGTACTGCATTGGGCTTGCAACCAAAAGGCTGTGGGTTCGATTCCTGCTTAGGGCATTGTAATTTAACCCTTGGGCAAGGTTATAAACATTAATTGACTCCACTTCTGTGATACTGTTCCTACAGCTGATGCTTCGTTTTCAGTTTAAAGCCAAAAGATCAATTTCGCTTCGGGGATGAATAAAGTAGAATTTTTCTGTGTTTTTCTTTGTAGCTGTTGTATGAAAAATATTAATTAACGAAATGAAACGTCTGAATAAAGTGACGAGTGTAACAAAGAGAAACAAAATGAAAAGCCATGACATGTGATGGACAGCAGGGGGCAACACCTTGCCTACAATACAGTAAAGAAAAGCAAAAATAAAATGGTTTGGCAACATGACAAGACAGCACCTGAACCAACCTAAAGCTCAAACAATCAATAGCAAAATGGTGTGAGAAAAAAAAAAAAAGAGCTAGAAGATCCAGAGTGAGATAGGGCTGCCAAGCATTCCAAATCATGATGAGCCTCTTTAACATCTCTCGTTGAGGAACTACACATTCGGCTTATGAGAGGGAGCTGCATCTGACTATGATGTTAGAGGGCACGAGAGAAACGTTAAATAAAAGTAAAGTGCAGAATTGAGTAAGTGAGTAAGCATATTCAATACAATTTTTAAAAAAAGAAGAAAGACAATCTCTTAAAGGCAACATCAAGTTGTTTCTGTCCTTTGCAGCCTTCGGGCATGACGCAAGTAAAGCAGTTAGTAATCCTTAAAATAACACAGTTTAATAAGCAATTCACATATCGTTCATGTAAGTAAATATTTCTTATTAGTCTAACTGATTCAGTCCCAAAGGGGCAAACGGATGTACTGGCGGCTCACGCTGTAGCTGCCCAGTTAAAATAGGCTTGTATCATTGGTCTGAAATAATGCACTAATGACAATGACAATTCACGTAACACCATACATCATCCTTTTCATAATTGAATGAAGATTATGATCATATAAAAATTCCACTGATTTATTGGACTGTTTAAAAGTTTGCGTGTATTGAAATCTAAGTTGAAAAAAACTGTTGCAATCATTTACGTATTGTTTTCCTATTTACTAAGGAATCCAAACTGCTATAAAAATCTCAAGCGCTTGAAAAGTTTTTAATCCAAAGAAACATTCCTTTATTTATGTTTAAAACAAGAAGATCCATTGAGAACTTTCTTTACGATGAATTTTTTCTCTCCTAAGGCATATTTTTCTATACTAGAAGGTTTTGAAGGTCTATGAATGTTTATTTTCAAGATGGCAACCGTTCCATAGTAACCGACCATAATTTTTCTATACTTTTTGCTTACATCTCTTCCTATAATGTATGTGCATTCTTTTCAAAGTTGGTGCCTTTATATTAATTATTAAAGAAAATGGGTTTTGGGTGTAGCTTGCCCTCTTTAATGACGTTCAAGCAAATATTTACTTTGGCTCAGAAAAATATATGATCTATTAACTCTTTGACTACCAAGAAAAAAAGCCTGACTTTTTACATTGGGACCACAGCTCATTAGTCTGTCTCAGTGTAAGACATTAACGGGAGGCTTTCGCTTTATAATTTGAATAAAAAACAATTGTAGCACCCCTCTAGAAGAAATGAAAGAGCTAAAAATAGTAAATTAGTCATAGTTTTGTTTATAAAGGCTACCATTATTTAGAGTTCCGATGAAGATTGACTGTACTTTGCAGCCGATGGTAATTTTTGAATTTTTGGCCCGGCCGCACAGTACGGCCAATGGTAGCCAAAGAGTTAAAGATGATAAGGTTTCTATAAAGGGGATGTTTCGTTCAGAAATATGATCTAATAAAAATGATAAGTTTTCTATAAAGGGGATGACATAATATGTTGACAATTTTACCATCAGGATGTGATTCCTCTGTCATAAGAGACAAGATGGTTTTGGCATACTCATATGTTTGTTGTTCACTTGGGGCTCCAGAATATTCTCCATAATTGGCAAGTTCTTTAGCACCACCTAAATCACAGATTGTGTCACTGAAATAGAAAATTTAAAACAGCTCTTTAAATGTAACATTTATTCTATTTCTGAAGCTCTCAATACTGCCATCCATACAATTCCTCCCTATCTCCTAACTTTTATGTGGCGTACAAGAAGGCAAAGGCAATAAATTTTTAATACATTTTGTAATATTAATCACCACTAATGGCAGTAATCTGCAACTGTTGTACAATAATTTCATAGGACTTATTCAAATAATTTTTCTACAGAAAATTTTCATGATTCAATTGGTTACAGTCCAAAGAGCAAAAATCAATTAAGTTTTGCAAATCCTTTCTGTTGTCTTATTTCTTTGCTATTTACATACAATTTTTAAAAATCTCAATGATCAATTATGAAATTCACGTATAATTAATTATATAAAACAGGAGATTAGTATCAAAATCTGAGAGAATGCAACAACGTATTAACTATAATAACTGTTTCACTCGACCCAGATGTTATGTGAGTACGTAGCAATAGGGAGGCATTTTTGCACTAAATGTGTTACGCTTTACTGTATATTCCCCAGGGGTGCGCCTGCTAGGGGATAAAGTGTTGTAAAGCTCTTGGAGACTGTTCTCAGAACAGTGGAAAGTGCTATAAAATGCAATCTGTATTCCACCTTGTCACAGCTATGTCAGTGTAAAGGCTTTATCTTGGATGCAAGTATCACACATACATTCACTTTAGTCTGCTCATAAACCACCCTGCCTGGTTAATGTTATTCAAATGGACTTTGAATGAATGTTCTGTGATGTTTTTAATCAAATCTTATATGACATTTCATCTTTAAGAATGATAATTTGGGCGTAGTCGATTGTTTGTCGAATGAGTGAGATATTTCTACAATGTTCCCAATCTTGCATATTCTAGAAGATTCCTTTTTTTTTTGACGAATAAGTGAGATGTTTCTAGAATGTTCCCATTCCAGAGAATTCTTTGAAAGTACTATGAATGTGTGGTGCGGCAGTGACCGAGGGAAGACTATTGACAATTTCGTTGAACGTATTTTATCGAGAAGTGTTGACAGAAAGTATGGGCTTTAACTTTATTGATTTTCAGAAAATTGTTGAAACTTTTAATCGCCTGTTCTTGCTATTTATCTACCCGTGGAAGTATCACTCACAGTAAATTTAGGACATTGAGAAAATTGTTTTCATTATTCTCTTGCCTATTACCTGTGGCCTGTGTCGGTACAAGCAACATCTTACAAATTTATATCCCTTTTACAGCTTTTGTTTTCCTCCTCAAAATAGGGAAACAAAAAGAGCCCGTGCTTTCCAAGTCATCCAGCAATCAAAATTGTACTGTTACCTCAAAAAATATATGTCAATTTAGCAAGATGCCCAAAACAAAATAATTCACTGAACTAAAGTTGCATTTGTTATTTCCTCTACTCAGTTTCATGCAAATATAAGCACTTTATGCATGCTTTCACTTACAAACTGTCAGGAAAGTCCCTCATTCCCCACTATCATTCATTCTTAATGACTTACGCATATATTACAGAGGCACCACCACCAGCGACCATGGTCCAAATACGACCTTTTTTGTTCAGTATAGTCAGTTTGAGGCTGGCACCACTTTTGGCATCTAATTCAGCAATGTAAGCTTCCTGTAGAAAAGAAGTAAGGTAGACACAACAATCTTAGAACCACTTGAAAGTTTGACATTTGCTAGCAAAATCAGAAATATTTAATTACTGGATGATATTATCAGGGATGTAAATGACATTTTCAAAAATTCTCTGAAAATGAACCGCCAGTGTATCGGGGCCACTTAGGCCCTGCTT
>JAOWAY010178169.1:0-10345 GCA_028565895.1 Goniobranchus geometricus | reverse complement strand
TTTCTTCCCCGCAAATTTGCGGGTTCTCACCTAGTAATAATAATAATAATAATAATAAAAGGACATTTATACAGCACATGAAGCCTCTAAGTGCTTTACACTACATGGTGTTTAAAAAAAAGAGATTATCTACAAATCAGCTCCTGTTCATAAAATGTGATAATATTCGAGTCAGAAATATCAGCATTAAAATACATAACACATCTGTTTACATAAAAATGTTATCAATGTTAGATCTATGTCTTTAAAAAATGAATGAAATGATATTGAAGATTAAGAATTCATGGAATTTAACATAAAAGGGGTTTCTGGAAAAAATATGTTTTCAGATGTTTTTTAGAATATTGTAATGCTAGGCGCTCTCCTAACTAGTAATAGGAGAGAGTTCCAGATGGGGGGCCTATCTTTACAGGCAGCAGAGTGTAATTTATAGTTAACAGGAGTAAGTTCATCTATCAAAACTTCCTCACTGCTCTCCTTGAGCCACGTTTCAGTAAAAAAAAACTTGTTTGGTTTTGATTCACATATTAAGTCAATTGAAATACCATATATTTGAGAAGTCATGATATGAAGCTGTATTATTGTCACGGTTGTACGAATGTATACAAGATTCTTTAAGTCAGCGCGTCGCTCTGGTTTGGGCCTTCTTTGTCCACCTTGTTCTCCTTGTCAGGTGCGTTTGACAGTATTTCCAAAGATATGTGCAGTTGTTTCAGTGTCTCAATTACTGTCTCCATTGGCTGCGTACATTATATGTTGATAGAGTGACAGACCTGATGTTTTGCTTGACAAAACAGTTGACAATGTTTGTCCCTTTCTTGCAAGACCTGGAAATTTGTACATAGGCCATTGCTGTGAATTGGACAGTGTACACAAGATGAAAAATAAGATTTTCATATTACTGACACAAAGTTCATTAAAGTTTTCCTCCAAATTGTATAAACTGGGTGGATAAATCTTTGAATTAAAACACTAGAAATATGAGTAAAAGATGAGGGAAGTGAAAAAATTTAGGTGTAAATCAAACTTTACGTCAAAACTTATGAGACTGAAATTGAAAATTATTTGAAAAAAAGTAAACGTTTGCTCGCTTTTCAGTGAACTCATCAATGTTGACTTGAGCATGTTACTAGGGTACAGGTGTGATCGTTAGCACAAGTAACTGCTCTGTTCACACTTCACTTTTTGGGTGGAATTCTATGGATTGGTCTTTATGGAGTTTATTTATTTCATAGCCCTATGTCAAAGGTCACATGCATTACATCTGTACATTAGTAGGCCCACTAGATAGCAATGTAGCAAACATCTCAGGACTTACTTCTGTACACAAGTACTACATAGCAATATAGCAAACATCTCATGACTTACTTCTGTACATAAGTACTACATAGCAATATAGCAAACATCTCGTGACTTACTTCTGTACATAGGCACTACATAGCAATATAGCAAACATCTCATGACTTACTTCTGTACATAAGTACTACAAAGCAATATAGCAAACATCTCATGACTTACTTCTGTACATAAGTGCTACATAGCAATATAGCAAACATCTCATGACTTATTTCTGTATATAAGTACTACATAGCAATATAGCAAACATCTCGTGACTTACTTCTTCTGTACATAAGTACTACATAGCAATATAGCAAACATCTCATGACTTACTTCTGTATATAAGTACTACATAGCAATATAGCAAACATCTCATGACTTACTTCTGTACATTAGTACTACATAGCAATATAACAAACATCATATGCCTTACTTCTGCATATTAATACGTCACGACATTATAGCAAACATCTCATGCCTTGTTCTGTACATTAGTACTTCATAGCAAACATCACATGCCTTATTTCTTTACATTAGTACTTCATAGCAATATAGCAAACATCATATGCCGTCGTCTGTACATGAGTACTTCATAGCAATATAGTAAACATATGCCTTCTTCTGTACATTAGTACTTCATAACAATATAGTAAATATCCCGTGTGTTCTTCTGTAGATTAGCACTTTATAGCAATATAGTAAACATCTCACGACTTATTTCTGTACATTATTACTTCATAGCAATATGGCAAACATCTCATGCCTTCCTCTGTACATTAGTACTTCATAGCAATATAGTAAATATCTCATGCTTTCTTCTGTACCTTAGTACTTCATGGCAATAAAGCAAACATCACAGATATTACATCTGTATATAAGTACTTCATAGAAATATAGTAGACATCTCATGCCCTCTTCTGTACATTAGCACTTCATAGCAATATAGCAAGCATCTCATGCCTTATTTCTGTATATTAGTAGCTTTGCTGACTAAATTGCTCACTTTTGACCATCTCTCACTTTCTCCATCAAGTGGATTTTATTCTTCATGAGCTTGAATTATTACATAATATTGCATGTAATATCATTTTGAATATAACACTGAATTTCTCCTGTTCTTAACATTACAATAACAGATCCTTTCAAGGGTACTTTTATATTAAAGCAGTATTTTTAAATAAATAAAATCAATATATAACATCAAGCAATGAAACTAAATTATAATAGAAACATCGACATGGCTACAAAGACGATGTCTCAATTTAACATAGAAGACAGTTAAAGGAGATAGATCATCTTTTTGAATGTGGAAGTACAAGACATGCTCGAATTATTATCTACTCATGTCTTTCTTAAAACACTGAGACTCTAGGGTGTAAATAAATTCATGTCCCTCTCCACTTGTCTTTGAGGACAACCGACAATGTTTTTAAATTTTGCACTTCATTACAACCACCAAAGGACCACAACGCACAACTAACCCCTTATTTTACCTTTATTCTGTCGTAGAGTTGTCCCTCTCTCCCCTTTGAATAAAACAAATCTTGTATGCTGTTTATAATTTATCATAGGCGTAAAATTTATGAGCATACATTACAATTCTTGACATTTTTTTTGTATTGCTTAGAGAAGAAATGTCTTTTGACTTGTCAATGTCTTCAGATGCTCATGTGGGCAAATCAGAGTTTCTTGCTTCATGAGGATTTAACTTGTGAAGGAGATTTGGACATATCATTTATGTCGCTCCGAGGATCTGGTCCCCTGATATTACGAATGGCACAGAATGGTCAGACATCCATCCTTACAGATGATATGGACCTGGCAGGGGAGGTCATTCAGTCCATGGCTCAGTTTCTCAACATTGAGGACTTACAGACAACGGCCGACTTTCCAGTTGAAACAGAAACTTTGAGACAAATCCTTGTTAAGGTAGGTTTTATTGAATCAGCGTCCAGTTTTCTGAGATTCATTCAGATAAGCAAACAAAGAACAATCACAAAAGAAAGTAATTTATTTTGAATCACAAATTTTGTTTTGACCTTATGTGAGAATTAATATTCTCAATGAAAAAATAAATCCCTAAAGCATTTCAACTATGTTAACATACTGGTAATATGTTTTACGGCCACAAAAAAAGAAAGGTGTATTAAAGATGGCAGCCACAATGTACAATGTAGAAGAGGATAAACCAGTTGCATAAGGAGCCTACTGATCATCCTTAATAGGTACCATTGAGAATTCTTGACTAGGTTCTCTATAATTTATTCGTCATTTACCGTCATGGGGATAAGATGGCCAAATGGTTAGGGCTCTTGGCTGTGTTTCTACTACAGTTATCCCATGGATTCACTCATTTGTTTGTTTTTTTACCTTGAGGCTCTTTTGAGTCCTTTTAAATATTGATGATGGACCTGTAGATTATTTACTTTTTCTTACTTTTTACTATGTACACTCCATTTTCTTTACCTTACTTTTTTCTGATCTTAAATCCTTTTAACATGTCCATGTACAATTTCCGTTTAAGGGATGAATAAAGATCTTTGAATTGAATTGAATTAAGTTGAATTTGATCTGAATGAAACACATTCAAGGCTCACTTAACTTCAATCTTTTTTTTTTAATCTAACAAGACTGTTTTCCCATGTACTATTTCATTGTTTGCACAACATTAATGATTTCTGTTTCACTGTGCATGAAGATAGAATCTAACATTATTTTCTCTTCAACCGTCTGCTCGTTGCCATAGACCGCGGAATTGCCTGCTTCCATCGGGTTTCTGAAAATAATTGTCATATATTTGATCACAGCAATAGACATCGAAATGGCTAAGGATATCATAGGGCACTTTTAGTGCTCCTCTCTCCCTTTCAGTGTTTGTATACAAAATACTGAAGTGTGTGAAATGTTTGGATAAGCAATGCATAATGGAAGAATGGAGTGCGTCAGCCAAGTTTTGCCCTTTGATCATCATAACTCATTCAACTCAAAACACAAAAATAGATGGTACAAGCATCGATACTGGGCTGTTTCC
This sequence comes from Goniobranchus geometricus, assembly GCA_028565895.1. NCBI lineage: Eukaryota > Metazoa > Mollusca > Gastropoda > Nudibranchia > Chromodorididae > Goniobranchus > Goniobranchus geometricus. The sequence continues at coordinate 5,976 of JAOWAY010178169.1, read as the reverse complement.
ACCCCCTGAAGGAAGGTGAATAAAAAATGCAGTCAAGTGAAAGTGCGAACGAAAATACACCAATTTCAATAAATTCTAAAACCAATTGAAATATGAAGCCAAAATCATTTGTGCACCATTGAAGGACTTTCAAACACATCTGCCAATTATGATTGCCATAGGGGCTGTGGATAAATCTTTTACATTCCAAGTTGGTCCCAGCTGAGCTTTATATAATAGATTTCTGGAGATGTAGAGGGCTCTGCATGAAGAATAAGAGCTAGAGAATGATGGAAATAGATGAAAATAGTCAAGTGATACTTAAAAGTGTTTTAAAAGATGTTTGATGTGACAATGGGTCTGAATCTCAAAAATATAAGTGAAGGTTCCTTTGTAGAGGAAACTGGACCACAGTAAAACATTTCTGCACCTAATTTTATGCCTAATGAATATTTAATTTAGCATGAATTTTACTTCATTTACTAATTAAATTCTTGTGTTTGAGTTTGCCTCATGTATGTTCTACAAATGGTGCTATTTCCAATAGCCATGTCTGTCCTCATACAAATTGTGATATGTACTTTTTGGACTGATGTATAACTAAATAATAATTTCCAATTTTTATGGATTATTAAAGTGAATCTAATCTTATCCTATCTTAATCAGTTTATGTCTTTATATCAGAGACCTAAGATGTCAGTTGAAAACTGAATTTTTTAAATTTTCTTTTTTAATTTTGAGTACAAGATAACTTTCTAGAGTAAAGCCCCTTTTTTGTATGGATAGGAGGAAGGATATTTAAATGATTTATATTCAACCCTTTCAGGTGGCAGAATTAAAGAAATTGGAATAGATCACTCAAAGAGGAAGGAATTGTAAAAAGAATGATTTATGTAAAGGCAAGTGATTTATTGGATCCATTTCAGGTTGATGAATTTCACAGAGTTCGAAGTAAGCTAACAGCTGAAATGGCTGATCACTCTAATTTGATCCGCAGCATGGTTGTAAGGGCTGAAGATGCACGCATAATGGGAGATATGTGAGTATGCAACAAAATAGAGGTAATTAACAGATATTGAAATTACCTTTGAAGTTCTCTAAAATCTTCTTTTTATTTCAGCCATCCCATGACTGGGATTGCTTTGCATAAGTTTTTGGTTTTAGGCCAGGTACCCTGGGTGTTACAGCCTAACTTATGGCTGAAAGAGCCGATAATGGGAATATGGATTGATTGGTGCTGTTTAAATTTTGCTTCTGGGACGTGACTTCAATCTATTCTACAATTTTCAACTGCTGGGGGTTCATTTTCATAAGCAAATTGCTCATGTAGCCTAATTTATCATCCCTCTCTCTCTGATAGGACAAGACATTCAAGTCCAACCTAATTTAGAATTAAGAGAAGAAAAAAATCTGGAAGCCTAATTTTTCAAAAGCTGTCACAGCTCAGGATGAAACCCAGTCTTTTTGCTCATTGAGTGTCATACCATTTGACTACAGCTATACTTCCAACATACGTTCATCAAAATGAGAATACATAAGCCTACAATTTTATTTCACAGGGAACTCAAATTCTAAGACTTAAGGGATATCATGCCACAATATCATTGGCTTGTGACTTTTGAGGTTCACTTATGCCATTTCATTTCCATGTTTTATATATAGGCCTATATTCTCTTTATAACAAACATTATGTTTCTTTTTCTGCAACCAAGGAGAAGTATGCGTAAAGGCTACATGGAGCTCTATGACCTAAATCGTGACCTCATAGCTGGATACAATATACGATGTAACAACCACCAGGAGTTGGTTTCTTGCCTCAAACAGGTCAATCAGATCATTCAGAGAGCTGGCAATGTCAGAGGTGAGCTTTGAACTCATTTTTTTCCGGTGTGTAAATAGATATAATACTGAAAGTGGTAAGATGAAACTGTTTGGGTCCTTTGGGTATTTCAGATTTGTCTTATATCCTATATATTCTAATTACTTCATCATGAACATTCATAACATTGCCTGTGGTCAGATGCAGTCTGATACTATTCTCCCAGCCAGAATGTGAGGGCCAAATACACTCAAAATTGTACAATTTTGTTAAATATAATTAAATACTGATACCAGCTATTATCACGTAAAAAGAACACTATATGGATCCAGTTATTGGTGATATTTTTTTTATTTTAATCAAAAAGTGCACATGCACTGATAAATCCTTATGATACCCCTTTTATTTTCCTCACTTGTTGATGGGAATTGCCTGATGTACTTCTTGTAATCAGACCTGTACATGTGAATCCTCCATACTCAATTAATTGGCATTTTGTGTCTTTGTTATGTTCATCACACTGCCTTACAGTTACAGCTTTACTCAGCTTAGCTCTGCAGAGGGAAACTGTCAGCTGCTAAGCAAGACATTCACATTAGTCATAGAAATTGCTTTGCGAACCAAATTTGACTGGAGACTAGAGCTTCATAACATTACCAGTGTTTTGAGTAATGTAATATTGGACATGACCCCTGGGATTAAAAGAGCAGTCTGTCCAACTCTTAAACTAATATTATTATGTTATTCAAATTCCAATTGTCAATATAAATAGACAACTATGGTCATTTGTTTGTATTACAATTCTATTGATCTTTTTAGTGTAGTAAATAATACAGCTGCTCTCAACTTTCTGTTGCAGTTGGGAAATACAAGACAGAGGTTGTGACTTCAAGTAGAGCAGCAATCAAAGCCAACAACACATCTTCACTTTTCAAAATCATCCATACAGGAATGGCATAGGAATCATTAACCTGTAGTGATAAATTTTCATTCAAGTCATCTGTCATATTATGCTTCTACTTAATATTCCGTCCAAGCCTAAATTTTCAAATAAATATTTATGACAAATGCAACAGAATCTATGATTCAAACTCAATGTACAGAGGTCCTTTCTGTCACTGTGATATTTTAATGGTCACAAAAAAATAAAAAAGGGATAAAATTTGCCTTGCTTCTATTTTCTGCATTGAGATTAACTTATTGATCCCAGTAGCACAGTGGTACCGTAGTGCGTTGGGCTCACAACCCAGAAGTCACGGGTTGGATTCAAGGTCAGGGCATTGTGATTTAATCACTGGGCAAGGTTAAAAATCAACATAAGTGCTTCAGTTTCATGACACTTTTCTTATACCTGACTCATGTTTTTCCGTTAAAAGCTATAAGACAAATTTCCATCCGGGGATGAATATTGTGGTATTTTATTATTTTATTTATTATTATTATTACCATAATCATCCAATTTACTGTAAAAAATGTTCATTTTCTTAAAGGCTTATAAGTATTAGAAAGTAATTTGATATTTTATGGTGTGGAATGAATTTGCCCAACCATGAAAATCAAGACATAGGATTTAGCCTTGATTCTATTTTCTGCATTGAGATGAACTTATCGATCACAGTAGCACAGTAGTGCGTTGGGCTCACAACCAAGAAGTCACGGGTTGGATTCCAGATCAGGGCATTGCGAGTTAACCCTTGGGCAAGGTTATTTATATAACTGCCTCCGTTTCATGGCACTTTTCTTACACCTGACTCACATTTCTCTGCTCAAGGTGTAAAAGCCAAAAGACAAATTTCCCTTCGGGGATGAATATAGTGGTACTTTATTATTTTATTTATTTATTTTTATGATCATAATCATCCAATTTACTGAAAGAAAATGTTAATTTTCTTGAAGACTAATATATGCATTAGAAAGTAATTTGATGTTTTATGACGTGGAATGAATTTGCCCGACCATGAAAATCAAGTGCATTCTAATACTCTAATATGTTCCATATGAACAATTTATTTGTTTTAAGTGAACACTGTTATTAGCTGCAGGGTCGATGGCTGGAGAAAAGAGTTACGGCATTGTAGTAAAAAAATTACAGTGTATTATATGAATTTTGTGACATTGTGTTTAAACTGAGGTTATTCAAAGAAAAAAAAAATAAAGATGGCAACTACATGTTGTGATATTTCACTGTTACAAAGGTTGTCTTACATATTTTCATATTTTGATATTGTTATAAAAGTTAAACAACTTATAGGCCTACTTCTTTCAGTTCACCCTATTACAGTTGCCACAGGGATTATTCTATCTCATTCAAAGCAAAGTGTTGGTTGGGAAAGAACAAATAATGTACAACTGACACCTCAAGTGAAAAGCTCATGAACACATACAACGTAAAAGTAGTCATTAGCAGAATAAATGAAAAAAATTTAGCACAGATGGTAATTTCTTTCAATCTTTTAATTATATCTGAAATTTCTGAAATGCCAGGAATGGTAGCAAAACAAATAGGCACAAACATACATCTAATTTTCCTAAAGAGATGACAAAAAGACAGATGCTCTTCCGATAAGCATGGTAGTGAATAATGGATGAATTCAATGACAATATAATGATTGAAAAATACGACACTAAAATGCGAAAATTATTGCATTACGATGGCGGAGGGGGAGGAGGTGGAGGGACAACTGGTGCTACATTTCCAGCTCCCGGCGGAGGTGGAGGAACTGGGGGAGGAGGCGGCGCCAACGGCATCCCTGGGGGAGGCATCATTGGAGGTGGTGGACCCGGGGGGACTCCCATTGGGGGTGCTGGAGGAGGCGGACCAGGAGGTGGTGGCAATCTTGTCGGCGTTGGACCAAATGAACCCATGGCAGGCGGAGGAGCCCCTGGGGGTGGCATCGGAGGTGGCGGTACACCAGGTGGAGGAGGTGGGCCAGTAGGTGGGGGAGGACCGACCATGGGCGGTGCACCTGGCACGTGAGAGGCTGGCTGTAAGGGCTTTGGAGGACTTGCAGCCCGGGTTCCTTTGATATCAACCTTGAAGGCAAACTGTAGGAAGAACTGCACCACAGATAAAGCGATTATACTAACATAAGTTAGAACAAAATGTTTTAAAAAAACATGAGCATATAATGCCTACAAAAACTTAAGAAGAGATATCTATTGCCAGTTGATAATTCAGTTTGTTTTTGTTTTTTCAAATTGCTTAAGCCCACATTCAATTTAAGGCATAATAACTGCAACAACCTTTATGTCAGGACCTGTTGTTTGTTTTAATATTTTCGTCGAATGGCAAACAAAACAAAGGTAATCTGTACCCTATAAGGAATGAAGGCATCTGAAAAAAAAGACAGATTTGTCCCTTTACATTAGCCATGATCTTTTGACCTTGGATTTGTTTGATTTGGTTTGTTTCTAATTAAAGCAGGAAAACATGGAATCCTATACAATTTAAATCCACATTCCAGGTATGAAAGAAAACAATTCAGAACTGACTTGTTCCAGATTACACCTAATGTGTTCTTTATAATGATCATATTAAGAAATATGCCTAAAAAAGACTAAAATCAGAATCTCAAGAAACTGCTGAGACTACTGTCGTCATTACCAAAATACGTTGCATGGAAGGCAGAAAAACCTTCCTTGTTTCTCAAGAAAGAAAAAAAAAAACCCAAAAAACTTTCAGATATAATAAACCTAAAAAAAAAATATAACAAATCAGACTCTAAGAAGACCATAAGTTCTATCCTATCACGTTCTTATCATGGATCTTCAATCTACCTAAACAGGAAAATAGGTATGATAGTTTTTCATGACTTTTCCAAAAGACTTGTTGATCTCGGATATTTTCATAGAGGATAACATTCTCTATGAATTATAAACAAAGCAGTTGTATCCTCTTCTCTAAGGTAAACTCATCATTATCATGAGAGTACCTGTTTTGTTTCCCTATTCCAATGGGTCCAAAGTTTATGTGGATCTTTGTCAACTTCTCTGCTTGGAACCTGGGGAACAATGATGTTCAGACAAAATGAAAAGGAAAGTCAACTTCATGGCATATAAAAACAATATATAAATAAAAGGTTCAGATACTAGTACATGGTATGAAAAGAGAGAGAGAGAGAGAGAGAGAGAGAGAGAGAGAGAGAGAGAGAGAGAGAGAGAGAGAGAGAGAGCGAGAG
>JAOWAY010178058.1:0-10347 GCA_028565895.1 Goniobranchus geometricus | reverse complement strand
CAATTATGCCCTTTTTGGGGGGGGGGGGAGGGATATTACAAATACTCATATTGATCTTTCCCCTTTTTGATGATTAATAAAATCTTAAATTGTATAAAAATCATCATTTGATCCAGGAAATACATCTAAGGAGCTTAACGGCTCTGTCAAATTCCTTTTTTCCTGTTGAGTTGATATCTACTAATTCTTCTACTAAAAAGTCAACTTTTTGTAAAAAACAAAAAAAATAACAAGTTAGGTCAATAACTGCTCCCTTATAGATGGAGCCCACAAATTGACACAAAAGTAAAAACAGGATCCCTCTTTCCCCTCCAGTTCCTTCATTCAAAGACTTAAGCTCACGGTAGATGTTTCCAAGCTGGGTCATACTCATTCAAGATATGAAGTCTTGAATGCAGCTGATCATGTGGGCTACATATGCTACTTAGACTAGTACCATACAACATGACTTGACTTATTTGACTCATGGCGTTGGTGATGTATTTCTATTAAGTCCAATTTTCTGCCATGTGTAGCAACTTTTCATAGTTGGAAATTGATTTTTTGGAGTGCGGCAGAATCTGTTAATCTCTTTAGGTCACGAATTCATGTTGTTACAATTTATGTTTTTTGTCTGCCAATGCGTTTTGGTTTCTCTTGGTGGGCATATGTTAGCATTGCTTGGTTTCCTGGGGTTTTTAGATCTTGCCTTAAAATGTGTCCGAACCATCTCCACTTCATTCCAAAATCATGAGCGATAAAGGGAGTTCTCTGGTTTGTTCTTTGTTGGATATCTGATATTTCAAAAAATACAATATAGTATGATTTTTAAAAATGTCTTAACTGAAGGCTATTAATGTAAGTCACAGTCATTGGTTTTAGGGTGAAGGAATATTTTTTTCAATAGAAATGTCAATTTGCAAAGCTTGAAAGACCAGTTTAAGTCAGTGAATAATCAATTTGAGTGATAAATTTAATATCTAATTTTAAAAAATTATTGCTTGTCATCACTTGTGTCCTCTAAGTTTGATGTTCTACAATGAAAAGGAAACCAATAGATTAATCTTAATATTATTACTTGTCAAAATTATACAATGATCTTAATGGATAGACAAATGTTGGCAATAACTGCAATTGACTCAATTTTATAGCCCCAGCAGACTGAGCATAATAATGTGAATACCAGCAATCAATATTGTATCTTTATTTTGAATTTCTTCTGGTAGAATGTTGCCAAATGTTTTAAATTAAACTTTTATATAAATGTATATTTCTTGGCCAAATGCAGCTTGCAGGGTTTTGCAAATATCATTCAAGTAGTGTGTATGTAGAAATTAGATAAAGACATGTTGAATTTGAGTGGAGGCTTGTCTTTATTGCATAAAAATCATTTGATAGACATAGTCATAGGGGACAGCTTGACCGACAATTGATACAAATTTATTAACTTCATCTTCTTATAGCCAAATCCTCATGCATAAATTTTTTGTCTCAGTTTCACTTTCTTATTAGGCTATAGAATAATATATGTGGAAAAGTATGCTAGTTTTCACATCTCAATTACTTTGTCATTTAGTGGGAAACAGCAAGTAATAGATTGAGGCATCTGCTTTGATTGTTTTGCATGAGGTTAAAAACAGTTATAAAATATTTCCCTTATTCAGGCTATTTTCCCTCCACCAATAAATCTGTTACACAATTCAATTGTACCATGTTTTTATCCTAATTTTAGTAGCAAAAACCTTCCTTAAGATTGATCTTTTGTGTATGTTTACATGTGTTTTTTTTTTTTGTTTTGTTTGGATTATTTTGTCAACTGCTTTTGGACTTCATCAACTTGTATTTACATTAGGTCATCTCAGCAAGACAAGAAGGATACAGGAGGGAACAGAAATAGCAGAAATCGAAACAAGGAGAGAATTAGAATTAGATTATGCATGCCTTTGTCACCTTGTTCGACATGCATGCGGGTTAATCGCACTAATATTTGAGGACCCCGAAACCAAAACAGGGCTTCTTAATATATTATGCCAGCAGTTACTACCAGATCTAATTAAAACAAATGATTTTCCCATCTTTGAGTTGCCATAACAATAACATCAACCTTTTCAATTGTGCTTCCATTCCTTCCAACAGTCAGAAACAATACATGTAGTGTGCCATCAAATGGCTGATCATAAAATGATGATAGAACTGGTGAAAATGACTGGCTGTCTCTTCTCCCCTCCCCCCTCGCCCACCACCACCCTCCATTCTTCTACATAAAGTTGATGCCGGATAAAATAATTCCCATAAAACATAAGATATAACTCGAAAATCGGCATATTTGAAAAATTGAGTTAAAGGAAAGGTGCATTACCCATGCCTGAACAAACGATGGATTTGTGCTTGGACCATCTGTATTTGGTATTACTAGCTTCCAGCATGTTTTTATTTTGTCTATGGTGGTGTTGAATCAGGAAGGGCTTTAGATTTGTTTATTCATTTTGGTGTATGTGTTTGGGAATGGCCGAGGATGAGGTCGACTTATGTGAAAACCAACGTCAACCGGCTCAGTTTGAGTTAACTGATTGATCAGTTCATACATTTGTTTGCAATTTCCTTATCCAAGGTAAAGCAAGAGCAGATTACTTGGCTTAGTTCAACAGATTGCAATCTTAGCCAGGGATTGATTGCAGCATGCCTACTTTAAATATATATTCCAGTTCTAGTACAATGTATTACCTTTACACCCATTTCCCTTGGAAATCACATTAAAATTTTTTCGAGTCCTATTTAACTGATTTCAGCAACAGTATTATTATTATCATCATCATTTTGAGTTTGCTCTATTGTGCACAGGGCAGGCTTATTGTGAATCATAATATTAATAGTCTGTGTTGGTTTTCATTTTATTTGATTTATGCTTTAATTCTTTACTTATTTTTAGCCTTTACTTTAAAGATAAACATTTTTGTTTTACTTTTTTATTAGCTGTCACAGACAATTTTGAAACTTTTATGTTCTTAATTTGAAGTAAACAAAATATTTTTTTATGTTGACATGACATGTTGTTGAGAATACCATACTGAATATGTTTGGATTTTTTTAAAAATATTTTTTGTGCTTTACTTAACTTCTAGTTATCATTTCTTTGTATTAGATATACTAGAGAGCAAAACATTAATTTACTTTGCTTGTAGTCAACCCTCTGCTTCACCATAGAATCTTGGCAAATGCAATTCTCATTACTGACATCCAGTTTTATACATGTACACAGTCTGGAGAGCTTCGCATGCTCTGGTACAATTACAATACACAGCACATAATTGCACCAACCCCTCTGAGAGGTGAATGCTAAGCCCCACTCCCCAATTATCCCCATGCATGTTGTAGGAGGAGCTAGGAGCCCCTTCTCTAGTCTGTCCTCCACCTTCTGTCAGGCTCTCTACTATTATAGAGGATACGGATGGGTAGCTAAGAGAGAGGAGAAGGCATTCTCCAGTGACTATCACCTTTTTTGTGTGCAGTATGTGACTTTCTTTAAAAGTTAAATACTTTTGAGGTCGGTTGCTATCTACATGTACAGAGTATATGTACTTTTGTTTACAAAGTGTAGTAGAAAATCCTGGTTGGTTGTTGTGGTGCACCATTTGGGGCTTGATGTGCATTAATTATTAATAATGTTAATTTATTTAGGTTTTTTTAGATGTAGGCCTACTTTCTTTTCATATGTAAATCATCTCTCCATTGAGTTACTTTATACAATGTATTGTTATGTTTTATGATTATTTTTTTAATTGTAAATGCTGTTTCTCTCTTGAGCCACTTTTTTTTTTCCTTTGAAAACCTTTTCTACTACTTCTATTCTCCCTCTTACTTACTTTAACCGACATGTAGTTTTGAGTCTTCCTCTTTCCTTGGGCTCCGGGATGCCCTAATGAGTCGAAAAAGGCCCTTAAAGCCCATTCAAACAGTGTGTCAATGATGACTGCTTTAAGCGCTGCCCAAACCCAACTTTGTCCTAAATGCTTATGCATCTACTTTCTTTTATTTCTCTTCGCATTCTCCATGTTCTGCTAGTTTCTTTACCGTCATTCAGAGCAACAATCAAGCATTGAAAGTAAATCCTATAACGTAACTCCACCTTAACCTAACCAGTTTGAATGTACCTTAAATGTTTGGTATCTCCATCAGTCAATATCACTGACTGGATATGATGTTCCTTCCGACAGTAAAGATAAGGAAGCAGTAACATCTATGCTGTGCAAGGTCATTACATGTATTTTTTGTGACATTATAAAATTATATTTCTTTACATACGATATTGTTTGTTTAAATATAAATTGCTTGCTCGAATAATATTAATAAACCTTTGATGCATCTCACATACAGGGTTGCAGCGTTTTTATTTCTAAGACATATGTCAACCGGCTGAGGTGCACAACTTTCCCTGTGCTTGAAGTAATGGAGAATCTTTTAAACAACGACCTTGCCCTCTTCCTACTTGAATTGAATTACACCTACCTCTCCACTGCCTCTCCCATCAACACAGTTACTTGCATAAGGTACACTACTTTGAGCAGTAATAACTGCCTACATAATGCATGTGGCGCTCACAAGATTAACAAAATCTGGTCACAGGAAGCTGTATAAAAATCTGGAGACTGAGTTGTTTAGCAACATGGCTTCCCTAAGACTTATAAAAAGACAGGTGAAACAGTGTAAATTTTAAAAAATAATAGGAGCTCTTTGGAAAACTTTCACAACTCCAGAAACCTCCATGCCATTGATCTAAAAGCTCATGAAAAATTTGGAGCCTTGTTGATGTCTAGTAGTCAGCAGTTATAGAGATCCTAGAGACCGAAAATCTCAGATATGTATAAGATGTACATGTGTGTTAGATAATATTACAGCCTGTATGTTTGAAGCGCTTTTGGAGTATAAAATACATGTTGGTTTTTTTCAGCCATTCTCACATCACTTGTGGTGGTTGTAATACAAATGCTAGGAAATTGCCTGTGTAGGAACAGAATGAGGCAAAGAAAAGAAAACTAAGACAAAGGTGTGATTCTGATTGTCCAGTATGTACAGGGCAAAAACATGCACAAGAAATGATAAATATAGAAAATTTACAAAAGATGTATATTCAAAGAGGGTAGTAAATACTGGTCATTAATCTCACTTAAGAGAGAGAATCAAAACGAATGCTTACAGAGCATTTTTAGACCATGCAGGTCTCAGATTCATAAACATGACCTTATCATGGAAAGGAAATGTGAAACCTGAAAACAGAACAATTATCCTTTTGTATCTGATGGTATTCTTTTACATGGGACACCATAATAGCCTTTAACTTTTAATTAAAGTTAATTATGCCTGAACTATCTTGATCTGTAATTGCTTTTTATAGTATTCAATTGAAAAAAGATGGCAGCATTTCTCTAGCATAGTTTAGCCCTTAGGCTGTGACAGATCAGTCTCCTGTGTACGATGTTATAAAAGAGTGTCATCATTTTCATTTGAAAGGGTTTTTAATGGAAAGATTTCAAGAATCACTTTTTACATTTTGTAATAGTTTAGATTCAGACAAAAAAAAAGATTGTTACTAAAATTTGGATAAAAATGACATTTTAGTAAATGAGAAGCATAATTTTTTTTTCAAGAGGCCTATAATGTTAAGTGACTGTTTATGTCAATTGCACTGAAACTAAGTTGCCAGCCAAGGCATTATAGGCCCTTTGAAATGAAAATGGCAGAGAGCTTGATGTGGTGGACCTAATGACAGACCGGAGTCCAAACCTCATAAAATTAGTTTGAAAAAGGGAAAACACATAACTGTATAACGAGCTTCTAGACTTGGAACCAAAAACACATGGCATACATGTATCCAACTGATGTTGGTAACAGCTTAAAATCATCATATAGACTTGTGTGGAAAATGCGGGTGTGTTCTCTTGCCTCATCCAATAGTGGGACAATTTTATCCTCTCTTACTCTTTTTCTCATTCATTGCGCTTAATTGGTCAAGCAAGCCAAGCACAACGCTCATCCTTCTCTCCTGTTTATCAGTACATGTACTTGGTACTGTTTGAAATTCATGGCTAGGGTTATGTTTTGATATCTCTGTTATATCTATCAGTCCTCCTACCCTTTACCAGTATAAATTACAAAAGACGAGATCAGATTGAGAAATGGAGACATTTGGGACCTACTATAAATGGTTTCAATGGTAATATAATTCTGCTGAAACTGGTTTTAGAAACCATCTGATAGATTATGTGTTGATAAATGTGAGGCGGCCTGGGAAAACCCATCACTTTGTGAAAATTTCGGAAATCGAGTTATTGACAGTAACATGTGGATGAGAAGATGCTGAACATTCTGCTTTTTAAATTTTTAAGATATCTCCAACATTAACGAAGTTATGGCTATTTTTGTGAACGAAAGATACAAAACTAGAAACTGAGAAAATTGAGTTTAAAGTTTATACAAGGTTTATTGAGACAATAATGGATTTTTTTCCTGTTACAAGTCATAAACCTAGATCCCGTTCTTCATTTATGTCTAGTAGGAGAATAATCGACTTATTAGGCCCAGGCCTACAATTATAAATTTCGACTTAATTACTTCTATTGGATCTATCAACTAATAGATTGGTGTCGAGGCACACACAATTCAATAAGTAGGCCCCTATAAATAACATGAAAGAAAGAGATAAATTTACTTTAATGCCTGATTAACTTAAAATGAATTGGTAATGAAGAGTGATGGACAACAGATGGGCGATTTTGACCGTAGGAGAAGTGTGTCGTGCAGTGCCGATAGATTCCCCCCAGATAGGCCTATCGTAAAAGTAAGGGGATTCGATGCGCAGGCCTCTACTTGCCTGAACTACTAGGTTCTGTCCGCTCATCTAAACATTCCTCTTCTGGCGACTTAGCTGCATCATCAGGCCTCAGGCTGACACAAAAATAATCAGTTATTATTTCCAAAAACCATGTCTTTGCGTGCTAAGCCTTGCAAGCCCAGGTTCCCCAAAGCAATGGGATGCCTCGCCCATTTGTCCGCCATCTTGTTTTGTCCAGCAACTGCCGGACAACTAAGGCCTGGTTGTGTGATAACTGAGTCATTAAAACTAAACGCTTTAAATTTAAAGTAAATGATTAAGGATTGGTAGAAAATATGATTATTTTATACTTAGCATCACAGCTTGGTCGCTTTTATACGGTAAATGAAGAAAATTCGACAGTAAAGTATCGGTTTCTTTCGTCGAAGTCTCTACATGAGTTTCTGATAATTCAAGGGTGCGCATTAATTTCAAGCTTACTATTACTATGCGCACTATGAATGAAACGAAAGCGTGAGGAAATTCCTTTCCGACAGTGTACGACATGACACGATTGAAAATTATAATGCCGCCTTTGCAGTAGTTCAAAGATGATCACAGTGTTACGGTCAAACGACGTCATTTTGTCGAAATCCTATGATCACATGCCTCACAAAAAAAAATTTTATAATTAAATTTCAGTCTGAAATTGATACAAGTGATTTGGGAATATTTGTAGAGCATGAATAGGTACTAACTCAATTTTGACCTCGGATGACTTTACACTCTTTTTGGCCTGTTGCTCGAATCTGTCTTCTTCGCAAAGCGACGGGTTTTCGCAGACCGGCTCACAAATTAGGAAAATGACAGAATTCCTCAGAGTAAGAAATGATTACGTATTCATATCACAACACGCCTATTTACAAAAGCAAAAGACAGTCACATAATTATGAAATAGTGAAGTTCATTATCGATCAATTAAAAGCCAATCAGTAATCAGGGGAACATTTTCTTTTATTTATTCATTTTTTAAACAAGTCCTAAACACAGGTTAATGATCCATATAATCAACATAACTTAGTAGTAACAATAGGAAAACTACACTGTAAAACTGAAATTAAATTTAACAATCCAGGGCTTTGTCTTTTCCCATAGAAATACTTGTACCATGATCATCTGGTAAAATGTAATGGCTCATGATGGAAAACATAAAAAGGGCTAGAAGTTCCCTCAATGATGGTGAAAGCACCTTTTTCTTTCAATTTTGTCAATGAACTTTGTGATATGAGATGCAATGAATGGAAGGTAAAGAATGAGACGATCAATCATGTTGCAGTCCTCATTGGCGGCGATACCAATATCACTCCATCTCCTCTCACAAACAACATGGGAATTGTTCGTTTGGTAGTCTGTAAAGATATGAAAGAGTAAAACATAAACTTATTACTAAAAAACCTTATCACAAATATTAAACAAGGTTTAATCTTTACAACAACTAAAAACTTTGACCTTTTATATAGCGCTAATCCCACTAAGTAAATGTGCTAAAAGCACTTTATGGGTTCTACACCAGGCCTTTCAAATGAATTACCTTCTCAACTCCACTGGGAGTATACAGAGATGCACCCATTTTACAAGCGCACTTGCTCTAGCACATTAACAAGACCCTCTCTGCCTATGGTCGGGTGCAAAATATCACCTGAGTGAAGTGAGGAAATGTATGCTAATATTAATAGCTTTTCTCAAGGACTAAAGTGCGCGACGGCCTAGCCCTGTTTTGAACTCAAAACCTTGCGGTTACAAGTCGAATGCTTTGGCCTTGACCCCACAGCCAAGTTTATCATCATCAATCCAGAATAGGTCTTTTCAGTCCATCATGATACCATCTTTTGCTAAATAGTGTTGAACTTTAGGTTTCCTGTAATTTTGGTGTTTAAGGATTGATTTATAAGAAGTTGAATTTTTTTCTGACAGTCCTATCTCATTTACAATTTAAACTATCATTCACCAGGCTTTGTCCATAAACAAATTATGCATGTGGACCCTTAAATATCTACAGGAAACTGGACTTTTACAGAGTAAGGTTGCTTGGGCTTCAACTATGCATGCTGATTTAGTGAGCAGCAAACTGTTGCTATTTTTGTGAGGAGAGAGAATCCATCTAGTTATTTTATTTCACATTAAATCAGAAAAATCTTTTACGTCTCCCCACTATTCCTAGCCCTCTATGTAAGGTACTGTTCTAGACTAAGCCTATCAATTGATATGCAAGAGGAATTCTACCTTTCAAAAACCTATTCTTTCCTTAATAGTAGCATTATATTAATCTTTGAAAATGCCATCACTTAGGCCTTTTGTATACATTTCCTTGGGGGGGGCATACTCACACTTCATACATGTTTGATCTAATATTGTTTGAAGAGTGATAAAGAATGCAATATTCCTACGTGAAAGATTAGTTACTGTAGTAAACACTTAATATTAATAATAATAATGAAATGGACGTTTGTATACACTCCTTTCACCAGAGACTTGATTTAACATTGTTATTGGTGAGGGATTTTTTAGTCAAAAATTTAATCTTTTAGCCTAAGTGGAAAACCTACTCAATGTTAGATTCAGCGATGTCAACCCCATGGGTCAACATCAGGTACAGGCTATGTATTTTAGGGACATCTCGGTAAAAAAAAAATCCCCACAAAATACACCTTTGAGCAACATAAAGACTCATTATGAAAAACATGTTCCAGCAATACACAAGTTTATGCATTAGGTGCAGCATTGATTTTAATATATACCATACTTAGGATACTGTGTGATTTACTTTTGAATCATCAAAACATTAGTCCTCATCTTTTTTACCTCTTATCATTGCAGGCATCTGTTGCCAAACTGAAAGGACAATTTGTCAGAGCATTACATGTAACAATTGGAAGCACTGAGCTGAATGTTGTGTCCCAAAAGAAAATGGGTCAAAAGCAATTCTGCTTCAGTCACTGCAAATTCTAGGCCAGAATATTTTGGAACCAGTTCCAATGTCACAAGCTGACTTTCCAAATTTGAGCCTCGAGTTTTGACCAAAGTTGCATTTTTTTTTAATGTCTCGGGCCATCCACGTGTCATGTCACATCGTCCACAAATCCATGGCAAATTGAAAATTCACAAGAACACACAATGCACCAGGCTTAAGTTTCATAATTTCTCAAGCAGAAATGATGCATGGATAGATTTTGCCAAACTTACAGAGTCTTTTCTTTCACGCAGTGGCCACGTTGTTCAAGAATTCAGGAGGTACGGTCATAATTAGCCATAATGACTGGATAAACTGAATCTAGAGCAAGAGTGAGATGACTTGAGGTGATACTTGGCACAATCACAGATTGGAGAGACTATCTTATTCTCTAATTTGTCATCACAAAAGCCATTGGTTTCTCTGTTTCCACGTCTATTTGTCTGTCTGTCTGTCAGCCTGTCTGTCTCTCTCTGTCTCTTTGCCTCCTTTTCTCTCTCTCTCTCTCTCTCTCTCTCTCTCTCTCTCTCTCTCTCTCTCTCTCTCTCTC
>JAOWAY010177947.1:0-10347 GCA_028565895.1 Goniobranchus geometricus | reverse complement strand
TAACGTATCAACTCAAAATTTGCAACGGCCCCGATAAGATGAAAGCTACGGGCACAGACAGCCGTCAATCACGAGACCTACCGCAGGCTGCGAGGCAGCCAAGCGTGAAGGGGCGTGAACTAAAATCCGTACTGGAGGACGCTGTGAACTTGGTTAGTTTGATCTCTATCCAAATTGAAAAGAACTTTCTTGTATTGACAATATGAATCTCTCTATTTTCATAAAATTTGGTGATTAAAATTGATATCAACTAGGGGGTTAGTTTGAATGTCTAGAAAATGACCTGATCAGCACCTACCACCACTTCAACTTGTCTCACCACTACATTCAATCAACTATCAAACAAATACATTACAAAAGTTGATAATATTTCAACTTCTGAATAAGTAAATGGCACATGCGAACTTACTCTGACAGACGAGACAAATGTACTCTTCTTCATTGTCCTCCATTTCCTTGCCTCTGGTTTTACTAATGCCAACACAACTCCCATGGTACCATTCTTCACACTTGTCACAGCAGATCATAAACCTGAATAAAGCAATGACAAGTTCACTGAGAAATGAAGCTCTATCCAAAGTACATGGAGGTTAACAGAAGAAGCAGGTAATAGAAATGAGATGAAAAAAGAGAAAAAGCTGTCCATATAGGAGTTTTTTTAAACAAGTTTTGGCAACCTAATAATTGAAAATTGCACAAAGGAAGAGAACGTTTACAGTAAACAACACTTTTAAAGTCACATCGGTAGATAATCACAGTTGATTGATATGTTCTTGAAATGAAATGTGTTTGTTCCACCTTTCTCTTCACATAAACCTCTTCTAGTAGATGTAACTAAGTTTTTAATTATTGTTCATCTCCCCTTAAGATATGTCCTTTGCAAAGGGATGAAAGAATAGAATTTACAATACAATGTATGGTCATGTTGACCATGAGAAACCAATAAATAGTTATTTGAATGGAGTCATTTGAAGCATCAAGCCTAGCTGTTTGGAATGTCAGACACCAACCTGTTTCCATGGGGTTTTTGGCAGATGCAGTACAATGTGTTAGAATCGTCAGGTTCCCAGTCATCATCATTTTCATCATCCACAAAACCCACTTCTTCTTCCTCCTCCTCTTCCTCTGCATGCCCATCATTTTTTACTTCCTTATGTTTCTCTTTCTTCTTGTGGTCTGAGGAATGAACATATAAACAAGTAAAGCCAATAAGAATATCGATGCTTGCAGCAGTATCTCTCTATCTCGATATCCTAAATTCAAGACTAAATCTGAACATGAAT
This sequence comes from Goniobranchus geometricus, assembly GCA_028565895.1. Lineage (NCBI taxonomy): Eukaryota > Metazoa > Mollusca > Gastropoda > Nudibranchia > Chromodorididae > Goniobranchus > Goniobranchus geometricus. The sequence continues at coordinate 9,064 of JAOWAY010177947.1, read as the reverse complement.
TATGGTTACCTAACTCCCATCCTGCTTTCTTGTATTCTTGCTAAAATCCCAGCTGTGTAGAATTTTACCCTTTATAAACAAAATCCAACAAGCAAAAGAGATAGAAAACTTGACACAACTACTACTACTAACTAAAGTGAAATGTGCAGCAGTTCATAACATACAAAAAAATTATAGTTAGAAGAAAAAAAATCCCAACAAAAAATGAGAATGCAATGTTTGCTTTTCACCCTTTGCATTGCTTTGCTCTGCCCACCTGGCATCTTGATTGCTGCTCTTTGTATTAAAAGTATGGTGCTTTGTGATATAGCTGTACCGGGGCACAGGGCCCCTTCCAACCTCCTTGAGAACTGAGCAAAGTGTAAGACCCTCCCTGTATACATCTTTCTCCACATAAAACGATCACAGCCTGATTATAATGGATCAATGATGATGGCTGCTCTTGCCCATATTATGGCTTTTTCTTTCAGTCAACACAATTGTTCATTTTCATGAGGCTCAAAGACCAGACACACAATATCACATTCATGCTCCTGTTCTCAGAACACAATCAACCACTTGTGGCATGCTTTTTTTTTTCTTGATACACTGCTCTGCATCATTCTGTTTATGGCTGTTAATTCCCAAACACTTAGATGTATACCGTTCCTTTTTACATTAAGCTCATCTTATGCCAAAATCTAATTGTGCTACATTTAGTGTATTTTGTCAAATGAATGACCAATTGGGCATATATGCCTGTAGTGTGGAATGACAATACTTTCAAGTGTGATGACCTAATTTTCAATACCTATCGTCTATCAGAGCGAGTGTGCATTTGTGCAGACAGTCACTTTGAGTGGAATCTACAATAAAAATACATCTCTTTATCCTTTATTTATTAACTAGACTTGGAGGAGAATTAAAAAAATTTGTGTAATTGTAACAACAATATTTATATAGTGCCTCACACCCAAGTCTCAAAGCACTTCACAATGTCAGTAAAAACAAATATCTTTAAAAAATCAATGTACATACAATCAAAAATCATATTTTATGTAATAGATGGTGTTTGCTGTATTTTCAACCCTTATCAATGTCACATTATAGGGTGCTTCATAAAAAGCTATTACAAAATTTCATAATTTTCTACAGATGAAATATTTAAAAAGTCTCAACAGCTTACCATCTGAATTCTTTCGCACTTTCTGTGTCTTGGCTTTTTCCTCATGCTTCCTTTTAGACCCGTCATCTTTGTGCGTAACAATGGACAGTTCTTTTTCTGTATCTTCATCCAGATGCTGAGGTGTGGCAGATGCTTCAGGCACACCTGCAGCTTTGGTGGCAATGGGCCGTCCAATTTCAACCTGGCCAACAATCAGGAAATCTGATCCTCCTTCTTTGAGCTCAGTGTCAAGACTTTCCAGTATTGATGTGCGATCACCAGATTTCTCTTTATTGTCCCAATGCTGTAATATATCTCCACTTTCAAGTGAAATAGCATGATTTTCCTCCACCACATCTGACTCTGGGATACCTGATTCTTCCATAAATTGGTCTGGCAGATTGGCATCCACTGCCACACTGGATGTGTTGTGTGACACACTGTCAAAATCTTGCTGACGCAACCCAATACTTAGATCGTCTCTGCTCTCATGATGGGCAGGTGAGGAAGGCTTTGAATACTGATGTTCTATCAAAACATTTGGAAGATTTTGAGGTTTTACAGGGGACTCGGGATCATGGGGAGGATCCTTTTTGGTAGCGGGACCTTCATTCTCTTCTTTCTTGGTCGAGTCCAACACAATCATGCCATCAGGTTTAAATAAGTCATTCATGGTCATATCCATGGGCACTTCATGTTCTGGTTTCACATGCTTGTGTTTTGGCTGCTTTCCCATACTTGATATAGGCACAAGGGTTGGAAGCTCTTCCTCTATCGTTTCCCCTTCTTTGGATTTGTGGGCAACCCCTTTTTTCCCACCTTCGATAGACTTTTTTCTTTCCCCCTTGGAAGACTCACTAGAATGGCTTCTTTCTCTGCCTAAATGAGATTTTGAAGATTCAGATGATGACCTCCTTCGCTTCTCTGTTTCAAGCCCTTTCTTTTTTTCTCCTTCTTGTGACTTCTTTCTTTCTTTCTTCTCACCACCTTTTGATGGAGTTACTTTCTTCTCGCTAGTCCCTGATTTCACTGCTGTCTCCAGCTTGGCATCCTGGGACACCTTGTGAAATTTGGATACGGAATTTTTGTGACCAAAGGGCAGGTGGCTTTTCTTCTTGACGACATATCCTCTTTTCAATAAATCATCCACGTTTGTGCCTGATTTTTCATTGGTCTCAACCAATTTCTTTTGAATCTTAACTTTGCCTTTGCCTTCTTCAGTCTTGCCTTTCTCTTCATCTTTCTTCGGAGCTGCAGTTCCCTCATTGGGTTTACTTTTCGCTTGTAGATCGCTTTTCTCTGCAGCTTTTGATTGAGGGGAAGTTTCTTTACTCTTACCAGGATTCAAAATCTTCTCCTTTCCATTCACAATCAAAACCTTTTTACCGTTTCTGTAAACTTTGACAACTGCGTCAATGATTCGCCCATCGGATGTTGTTATCGTTCTCTTGACTGTCTTTATGACATCTGTGTCCTTTTTCACCTTGACCTCTTTCACAGGAGTATTTTTCTCATTAACAGAATCCCCTTCCTCTTTGACTTGGGGTTTTCGCTCTTTCTTTATCTCCTTTTTCAAACGTTTGGCTGAAATATACTGTTTCAATTTTGCTTTACTTTCTGCTTTGTGTCCTGATATTTTTCCAGAGGTGCTTTTGCCCGTTTCTTCACCTTCTTGCTTGATATTCTTTGTCAGCTCTGCCACTGATGTTCTTTTCTCATCACCACCACCGGCCTCCTGTTTCTCAGAGATTCCAGAATGCTTAGATTTGACTCCTAGTTTGACAGCAATTTCTGATGGTGTCCTTTTGACCAGACCCAAATCCTCTGGGGCAGATCGTTTGAGTGGTCCTGTAGATTTCATACCAGCCTCCTCATTATCACTCTGAAAGCATTAAAAGATTTATTTCATTAATGTTTTCATGAAAATATGTCAAAATGGCTTCTGGTGGGATAAACTTATAACTAGGACATGTATAAAGCAATGAATTTAGACATATGACCATGGTCCTGTGCATTATTTTCTTCAAATTTGTAAGGTTCTCATTTCTCATTTAAATAAATGACTCATTATTGAATAATGATCTTTATATAAATACTAAACAAAATGCTCCACATTTCATTGATATAATTCGCCATCAGCCTCTTTAAATGACAAATGTTTTTGTGATTATAATAGCAAGTGAAAATCAAAGAGTTTTGTGAGAGCAACCCAGATTTACCACCAGAAATAAACGATTTTATAAAGGTCATCGTAACAGACTGACGGAAAAATATAATTAAAATGCCAAAGAGACAACACCAACTAGATAGCTTCCCCATCCAAGCAACATTGACAGAGATAAATGTTCATGTGACTGAGATGACTGAGATCATGTAGAATAGACCATAAGATTGGAGTTTTTTCATTTCTCATTAATATCGTTGACAGTAGAGTAAGATCTAATCTTTTTGTTTTTTCCCAACCACTCCAAAAACACAAATACATATACATTTTTAGCATTGGGATGGCTATAGCAGTTGAAACAAGCAGTATTGCACCATCTAATCACAGAATTTGACTTGTGACCACACATCACTTGACTTTTGGCTACTCTTTGCCTTTGATAATAGAAGAAACGAAACGGCCATTGAGTAAAGGTTCTCTATGCATTGGAAGATGGGGAGATGCCTGAATTCTGGCACTGACTAATTTCTGACGTTTTTAAAAGTAAGACAATGGAATAAATTTCAAGAATTCATATGTCTCTGCAAAAGGGAACAGCCAGTTGGACTAATGTAGATGGGATAAATTTTTAATAGTAAAAAATTCTGGACTCCACAAAATGGGGATCAAAACTGAGTAACATATATAGAGGGGTACTGTCAGCTGAGGAGCAATGAGTAATAGGAAAAATAGATTTCAATTTAAAAAGTGGAAGATTTGACAGAAAGGAAAAAGGGGTGAATAAAAATGTGACACTCCCTCCATTTTTTTCACTATTCATAACAATATAGGAATTCTTGCCAAGCTCTCTCTCTTTTCAGAAGCACAAGGTCAAAATTAATGGCATCAATCTTGACAATGCACAAGCCTAAAATTCATTCAGCTTACCTGGAGCCTTTTCAAAGGAATATCATCGTCCACATCATCCTCCTCTTTGACTTTAGTTTCACTGTGCTTCCTTTTCCTCATGACCGCCAAAGACTCAGGACTGGACAGAACTTCATTGCTGACCTGTTTTAATTTGTTCATTAAATTTATAGCCAACGGCGATCCTGCCAGCTGTTTCACCTTCTTTTTGGCAATGCTCTTCTTTGATGCTGCCATTTTGGCCTTAAGTTGAGATATTGGCGTGGTCTCTTCTTCATCTTCCTCTGAAGACTCGGACTCTACCTTCTGTTTCTCAAGTTTTACTTTTTTGCCCTTGGCCAAAGCAGTCTTAATAGCAGCCTTTTTTCTCTTCAATGTTTTATTTAATCTATTACGTTTCTCTTTGACCCCTCCACTTTCTGCCTCAGCTTTCTTCTTTCGCCCTGGCACGCCTTTCTGCTTCATAACAGCGACTTTGAGCTTGGTCTTTTTCACTTTGGATTTAGGGCTGCTGAGAGATGCTTCTGCTTCTTCCTCGACTTCCATGTCTTCTTCTTTGCTTCCCACGGCCTTTTTTGTGCGGACAGCAACCTTTCTTTGCATTCCAGCACTCTTTTCGGATGATCCCACAGTCTCGTTACTTTCCTTCTTCTGTACATTCTTTCCTCCCTTGGCTGTAGACCTGAAGAAAAATCGCATAATTTTATACAATTATATGTCATGTTGCAACCCCCCTTTGAGATAAATCATTTACTGAATAATAACAACACCAAAAAAAAATGCAGTTAAATTTGTAATATTTGTGAACAAATAAAGGCAATCACTTTTTGAAGTCTTAGGGAAGTTTTGTAGGCTTTCATGTCTATTTTAATGGGGCGCTGGAGCTCAGTGGTACAGCATTGGCTTGTGGTTTAAGAGGCAGCAGCTTTGATTTGTTTTTCCCTCATTATCCGCTGCTTCACTCGACTCAGGTGAAAATGGGAACAGCTTTGGCTAGAAAAGTACTCTACATTAGAGAGTAGGGATCCTATTCAGAGAATGATGGATAAAGTCTGTCACTGTCCGCTTCATGCTCAAAAGGACTACTTTTTTTTCATGTCTCTAAAGGGGTGGTTGATTATCATATAATGTTAAAAATTTACAGCTCATTTTTAAGGGTGCCGCATGAGAAAAGGTTTTACAACAAATCATCCTATAGATACCACTTGTGATTTGCTTTGTCCGTGGATTCTACAAGTAATTCAAATAAGTTGCTCAGCATTACTCCTTGACTAGTTTACCTCACTTCTGCCTCTCATCACATAAAAAGCTGGGAATGCATATAATGCATCTTGTTAACAATAATAATAAGTTGTAACAGATTTTTTATTTTCCTTTTTTTATACTATATAAAATGCCCTGTCTCACTTTTTTTTATGGCATGGTTGATATGAAGAAAGCCTGAAAGATGTGTTGAGAATGTTTAATTCTGGGCCATCTGAAAACTGACACTAGTGAGATGCATGTGGAATATGCCTTTAAAAGAAAATGAGATCAGGCAGAAACAGGGTGCAACAGGGGTAATTTCCGGACTACAAATATGGCATCACATTTCCATGGATGTGTCAGAATATAATTGTCTTGCAAGCATGGGTGCCAGCAGTTCGTATCAGAAGTTGAAAGTACAAAAATCGGAAACTCATTTTCTACAAATTATCAAACCGGAAATTTTCACTAAAAGGCTAGACAAAAAAACCTTACTATTCTACCATATAGAGGCTCAACTGTCTTATGAGCTTTCTCTCTCACAGGCTCTCTCTCTCAATAACACACACTCACTCCCACTAAAGAAAAAGGCACACACCAAAAACTGCACTGTTACTTTACAATAAGATGTGTATGCCCTATCATTGCATATTTAGAACTAGCACACACATACTAAATAGTGATATATATATGAGGTACAATATAATAAACCAGAATCAATGGCATCACATACCCTGGAAATTTTAACCTCAAGCCCTCTTTGGTGACTAAACCATTGGCAACGCCTACCCCCACTTCTCTCTCTCTCTCCTCATGTGAAATTTACATCCTGGACCCTGCCCCCTTCCCCTCCTCTGCCTTTCCTGCCTCTGAAAATGAACGCTGGCACCAATGGTCCACTATGAAACTCACAGGCTGCACATTGCAATTTGAAGGACAAAGGTAGAGAATAATATGGTGGAAGAACTTTTAAGAAATGCTGTCGATGGGGATGCTAAATGTGCTTATCTCACTAGTTACTTTGTGGGTTTAATGTCACTTTTCAACAGTGTAGGTTATATCAGCGACGGTCCTATTTGGACATGTTTATGTGCTGCCAAACAAGAGCCATGAGGTATAGCACAACTCGAATGACTCATCCGGTCACAGTATACAGACACCGGGCCGACCAGTCTTAGTACAGTTCTGACAATGCTGAGCGCCAAGCAAGACAGTTACTAAAATGCAAATTTTAAAGTCTTAGGTATGACTTGGCCGGGATCGAACCTATGACCTCCCCCTTCCGAGGCGGATGCTCTACCACTAGTCCATTGAATCTGTGCTTATCTCACCATCAGACTGGCTCAAACTCAAACTGGAAATTTTAAAGCTTAAAGATAAAAGGTATCACAAAACTGGAATTCCAGAACAAACCGGAAAATTGACACCCATGCTTGCGAGTATTCAGTACTTTTATCACACAAGCAAAGAAGAGAGTGCTAAAAGTATTGTAATGCATAATAATATATATTATACAAATAAATTGCAAAACTGAGGTTGCATGCAGCTATCTGGTGGAAAAAGTAGGAGGAGGAGAAGAAAACGAGAAGAAGACAAAGAATAAGAAGAAGAATATGAAGAGGAAAATGATTAGCAGAAATATATGAAGTATAATTTACATGTTATGTGCTTTCAAAGTACATTTATATTACAAAAAACAATACTCTAATATATGTACAAAACTATCTTTTGATATTTTTTACGTCAATTGCTCCCACAAACCCAGACATACTTGGGGGCAGTAGCAACTTGTTTTTCCTCATCAGCAGCCACAATTTTACGACCACCAGGTGTATAGTACTCAAAATCACTGCTAAAAGTACTCTGTTTCTTTCGAGATGACCTCCTTGACGGTGTCAAATCAGGTGTTGATGAAGGGGTCACTGTTGCTACTGATGGGGCTGAAGATGTTGGAGTAGCGAATTCCGCACCAGTTTCATCAAGCTTTGAGGATTCCCCATTTTCAATAATCTCCGTCTTCTCTGAAACCGGTTCACTTGTTTCCACCTCCATAATGGAATAAATCCTAGAAAATCCAATGCCAACTGTGTCTTACTGCATACAGTAAGTTCACATTATATTTGAACAACTTTCTTTCCTTTGGTGCATGCATTCAATTGATCTCAATTATTAGTCATTAATAAACTCCATCAGTCCAGTTTCTTTTTCCAAAGGTAATGAATTGGTTCACATCTGTTTTTCTGAAATAAGAACAAAAAAGGATTATGAAGACAATAAAAAAAAGAATGTCTATCAACAGTATCAAATAAATCTGTGTACATCTACTATTAAATTATGGTGAACTCCTCCATTGATACTGGACCGATTTTTAAGCGCTTTTTTTTTCTCGCATGCTCACTGTGCAAAATACATTGTTTATTTTGGTAAAAACAGACAAAACGAAAGTGAATGGCTGGAGATTCCATACCGTGCAATAGATCTAGGCCCTATTGAACGTGTGCTTGGTCCATCAAATAGACGTCGAATCTAGATCTGGGTAATATATCTAGAGACCGAGAATGATCCTGCTTCGTCTGCTGTAGTCAATACAAGATTAGACTTGGCCTTATTCGCCAGCAGGTTCAAAAAGCACAGGGACCCAAAAACAAGTTTGGCCAGCTTTTTTTCAAGTTTTGCGGTAAACAACAAGAGTCAACTTCTTGTCTGGCAAGCAAATAAGCCTCAAAATGGCTGGTACTGGTTAACGACTGCGGTCCTTAGATTGCGATGCCAGATTGAGTCCCTAGCTGGCAGCTCCTTCAATTGCCAGATTGGCTTCTTGCATGCCATTTGGGAGTTGGTGAAAAATAGGTATTGGAGGTGGGCTGGGGGTGATAATTGACTTTTGGTTGAGTTTGAGGGACAAGTGTCAAAATATGACACTTGGGATCGACCGTGAATGTAAGTAGGCTATCAAAACCTTGTGTATTCTTAATAATTATTGTTTACTTTACCACCACGCTTACATTTTTAGAAGATGTGATGCATCCAGTTAGGCCTAATACGAGAAACAAAAGTAAGGAAAGTGTCATTTCTCGCTAAACAACTTACTTTGCCGTGCATTAATCATAGATTTTTCTTGAATTGGATTTTGTCTTTAATTGCGACTACACATTGCCTCAAAAATTTATTTGTAGGATTTCATGTGTGAATTTTGGGGAGTTATTCCATATGTCCGTGCCACTACTAGCGGATGATTATAAAGAGGGATTCGTTTGATGGGGCTGGTATAAAAAGTTGGGGCATGGTTTTTGTGGGGGTTCATAAAGAAAGAAATTTATTTTTCTTTAATTTTTTTAAAAATTGGGGTTCTTTGTATTATTTATATTAATGTGTGTGTGTTATAATTAATTTAATTTAATCTGCGAAGGTCCGGTTTACCCGAGCTGCTGACGTCTTGAAAATCTGAAATGAGAGGGAAATGGGGAAATTGTTATAAATTGTTGGTCAGGTGGGTTCGAACCCATACCGACGACCTTGTCTTCAGCCCCAGCGGATTTAACCACTTAGCCAAACTGACTTGTTACTTCGAAACACGGGAAGTCTTAGCCTATCTAACTTTACTC
>JAOWAY010177836.1:0-10349 GCA_028565895.1 Goniobranchus geometricus | reverse complement strand
ACTACTTGTAGTGCCACCACACCTCTCGCCTAAGGGAGGGCAGCACTACTTGTAGTGCCCGGGTGCTTCTCGGTTTCGTTACGGCAGGCACTACTAGTAGTTCAAGCGCTTCTTCAGGGTTAATGAAGAAAAAACTGGGATTCTGTTGTGTGCTGCAGATCCAAAATCAAGTATGACAGGCCTCAAATCCATCACCTTTTCTTACATATATGTTTATCTTTTTGTAGTGAGGCTAAAAAATCTTGGGTTTTTCCTTGACAGCACACTCTCAGTGGACCATCAAATTGAGCATACTGTTAAATTCATGTACATTGAGCTACGCAGGATAATCCATATGAACCCTTTGCTCTCACAAGAGGCCATTACAAAGTTTTTAGTTTCTTTTTTTCTCTCTAGACTGGACTGTTGTAACTCTCTCTTTGCGGGCCTCACAGGCGCCAGGATAAATATACAGTCAAACCTGCCCTAACGACCACTCTTCATCGACCCCCTTGGATTTTTCCTATACTTTGTCTCTCTATAATAGTATAAGACGACCACCTCCTCAACCCAATCACAACCACCTATTTTCTTTGATGAATCAAACTAAAAACCTCAAGACGACCAGTCGGAGCAGATTGATGGCCTTGGCAAGCCACTGCCCATTATTTTGTTCCCGTACATGCTCCGCTCTACTTAAGCGTCATCCAGCTATTCTGATTTTTATCCCCTCCAACAACTGATTGGTCAGGTGGTTTATGTTTATCCATTGGTTAGCTTAAGCTCTCTCGATGACAGTGCAGACATAGGCAAGAGGGGGTGGGGTCAATCATAGAGGTAAGAAGGTTGGTCAATCAATCTTGCACAATGTCTAAGGGTAACTCTCTCCTGTGAGTGACATTGATTATAATGCAATGTGGGTAGGCACCGGAATGATGAGCGTTCATGCTTTCGAAACCCATTAAAACCTTTGATGTATGGATTGATAATTACATTGTATAATAGGATGATGAACAAATCTCAGTCTGCTGTGTACTGTCTTGTCAACGATCGTCTGATGTTCTCGGTTGTTGTTTTTTTTGTGTGTGTTTTTTTTTTATGTACATGTAGATCTATTCAGAAGTACCTGTTCGTTCTTCCCCTAACCCCCACAGTGGATGCAAGGGTGTGGATTGTGGGTTGGGGGTCATTGCATGTCATTACGACTACCTCCTTAAGACGGCCAGCTGCCCATGACGACCACTTGGGAAGAATAGATTGAACAGTAGCTGTAGGGATGTACTCAATGAATTCTTTGTTACAAGACCCCCGAGTCTGCTGCCACGGTTTACTTTCAGGCTCTACTCTTCTCGTGTTAGACACCTCCTGCGCTTTGATCTCAAAATTCAAAGTTATTATCTGCCCTTAAGACCAGATTGAAAAGTTTTGGAAAGATTGGTCCACATTTGTGGAATGTTTGCCCACGTTTGTGAGACTTGCAAACAGCTTTCAAGTCTTTAAGGAGCTTCTTAAGACTCATCTTTTTAAGGCATAGCTTCTGTCATAGAAATCAAACAGAAATTTAAGTTAACGTCCTAAGTTATTGTCATACTACTCATTATTACATAGAGTGATATGTTTATGTTGGTATATATTGATGTGTAATTGATGATAAATTTTGTAAACTGCATGTTTACATACCAATATTATATTTTTTTTGTAAAGAACCCTGAAGTTTCGGTGAAAGGCTGTATAGTAATGTTGGTCTTATCTTCTCTCTTCTGCAGACTCATGTTATTCTTTGTGAATACCTGACGATAGTCTGAAATTGTCAACTGCAGGAATTAATTTTCTGGTGGAGAAGTCATAAATGATATGATTGAGGCCATCTAGATAGACATTGAATATATATATATCCAGATTTAATCCAGACCTAGATCAATCCATCGTATGGATATTTAGAGTCTAGATCTAAAATTCTTTATCTAATCTAGATTTAGATCTGTATAAAAGCCCATTTGGAATTTACATCTATTTACAATACTATAGATAAACTGCCTGTTGAGACATCACATGAGGATTAACGGTTAAAAGCACCTGAGCAAGAGATGGCCTGTAAAATAGTGCATGTCCTAGGGAGTTTAAGCTTTGCTGATGCAGTCAGGCCCATAACCACTAGTAATCAACTTTGTGTCCTTAGCTAGGGCACTTTACATCACTTTCCCTTCTTGACTTGGTTGGAAATGAGTACCTGGCAACAGGCATTGACAGATCTCGTCAGATTGCTTGTGTGATTCGCAACAGACCGCTTCCCAGGGAGTGTCAGAGTGCAATGTTCTGCCAGGGTCATAAACGATTCTAAAGCCTGTAGAACCTGCATTTGTGGAGTAAAAAGATGATTGCTCCTTGGGTTGCAACCACCATGTCATTTATGTGTAAGGGGTATTAAAGACCTTTGAAATTTGAGTGTCAGTGACAGAACTCTTCTGCTACATGCTACTGTTACAAATTGTTTCAAGTCATGAGTACCTTGTCTTGTTCGTATTATGCTACCATGAAACAAGTAATAAGCTTTCGTTTTTATTCCTTTCGATTGGATACCGTCAGACACTGCCCTTGTCCATAGTCTTTGTGTGCATGATTACCTTCAACAATTTGTGTCTGAAGAATGTTGGAGTGGCCTTTTACTATATTGGACGGTCCTTGACAACTGTCTTCAATGTGGTAAGTAAAGTGCTGTTTGGTTAATCAAGCATACTGAAAAAGTGCTTGAAGCCATTCGAAAAATTTGAACTTCATATTCATAAAGGAAATACAATGTAAAAAAAAAAAAAAAGTCTAATAAAAAAAGAAACTGTAGAAATCTCATATTTCGCGTAAGACTTGGTTGGGTTTGTTTGTTTTGTTTTTGGGTTGTTGTTGTTTTTTTTTGACACAATAGGAGTCTTTCCTATTATGTCAATGATAGGAATATTTAGCCCCCCCACCCTCCTAAAAAGCCAAACAAAAACAAAAAAAACAAGCCAGGTTGGCAATAACTGTATTTTGATATTGTAGTTCAATGTGATCAGAATTGGTGTGAAAGTCTGTAAAACCAATTAAATGCCATCTTTTTATAAAGTACCAAACACAATGATCATTAAAAAGAAATATTTTCATGTATTTAAATACAAAATTTGTCCCTTTTGTTGATTTATAAATTCCAACTTTTTTCTTTTCATTAGAAAATTTGATGATTTCATAGTTTATGAGAGTCTTACCATGACTTTAACAGACCTACCATATATCCCATATACATAATTCTTATCAAATGATTCACTTTTTGAGAAAATGAATGGTCCAAGTTGATACGCACGCATAGTTTTTTTTTGTTTCACGTTCCCAAAAAAAGAGACTTAGTTTTAATTTGTTTTAGAATGCCAGGTCTATCTGCTAGAATAGCTTCAATTTTGCTGTCCTTAAACATCAATCTGTTAGGACTCATCCATGATTTATTTTAAAGAAAATCTGTTACAAATCATTTTATGACATTATCTACCTCCACAGGATTGGCCGACTTATCTCAAAATCATCTGCATAAAAATGAAAGTTGAGATTGAAATTGGAGATGATAATCTGTGAAGGTTACATGTAGATGGTAAACAAAACTGGGTCCAGGACCAAGCACTGCGGTACTCCAAATTTCTGAAACTGGACAGTTGACTTGGCACCATCATTCATGACAGCCTATTTACAAACACTGTGTATGATTTGTATCAGTCATGAGCAGTTCCTTTTGTACCAAAAACCTCTATAGTCTGGCCAATAGGATGTTGTGGTCAACACTGTCAAAACTGCCAAGAAATCAAGTGTGCATAGAATATTGAGGCCTGGTTTAACAGCATTTCCTATTTCTTTGGCTCTCATCTTCATTTTGAACAAACAATAACTTCAATGCTATAGTTAGGCCTTATTACCATGTATAGGACGTCTGAATGGTAATTGCCTATAGAGGATTGGCCGACTTATAAATCTCTAAATCATCTGCATAAAATAAGGCTGTTTTGATCATGCTTATTACATACAGAATCATCAGCGTGATGCTAGCAACTTTCATTGTGATTATGTTCGTTGTATATTTTGCTAGAATATTCCTGGATATATTGTGGAGTTCATATCAAACCATCAAAGATAGGAGCTGACTGTGTTTTTTGTGACAGTAATTCATGATGCAAAATTGCATGTAGTGTTAGATTTAATCTAGACAGATTCTTTCTAGATCTACAACTCACTGAAAGAGGCAGATCACAATGGCAAAATATGGTTTATACTTCCATAGTGATTCACCTTTTAGTATCTAGCACTAGAAATAAATCTAGTGAAATATCTGATTGGCATTGTTTACTGACATTGGCCTCTGTTAAAAGATGAATTGAAAACATTTTGGAGAAAAGTCTTGGAGTCAGTTCTTTTTAGCATGTGCTGAGAAGAGGGGGTGGGATTGTCTTCATGGTAGCGAATCCTGGTTTTTTTTTCTTCTCAGATCTGGTTTTTTTTCTTTGTTTGGAAACTGATTTTTTTCACCAACCTAGTGGCGGGTCTGCTATTAAAAGATTAACTTTCAAGGTTGAATAGTTTCACTTGCAAAATATGGTTTTTTCTGTACTTCATTGAGTCAACCTATTGATTAACACACAATTTCTGTTATCTCTATAGGACCTTATGTTAAAATTTGTATTCCTGATAAGTGTTTCATGTATATTTATATGATATATATATGTAGGTTGTTTTTTTTTGCATTTTTACTATTATTACTCCCATATGATGCCCCAAATGACTGCAAATACTTTTGTTTTTTTTTCAAACATCCAACAGATTTTCTCCTACTTACTCTTGCAACAAACCACTTCCTGGAAAGCTATGGTTTGTTGTGGTATAATCATTGGTGGATTTTTCATGGGAGTTGACCAGGAGGGCGTCTCCGGCTCCCTGTCTATTGTTGGCGTGATCTTTGGAGTGGTGGCCAGTGCCAGTGTGGCCCTGAACGCCATCTTCACCAAGAAAGTCTTGCCACTGGTGGACAACAATGTGTGGAGACTGACCTTGTACAACAACATCAATGCCACTTTCCTTTTTCTGCCCATGATGGTTGTGTTTGGGGAGGTGCAAGAAATAATCAGCTTCCCTTTATTGGGCTCTATGAATTTTTGGAACTGGATGACCATCAGTGGGATTTTTGGTTTTGCCATTGGATACATCACTGGCATGCAGATTCAGGTAGGGTGATTAAGATTCCCCACAGGGTCCAGAATTGAAAATGGGTCTTGAATTTTTCTAACATAAGATGGGCAGAAAAATCAAGGGAAGTTGGCCGAATGGTTATGGCATTGGTCTTGGGAGCGTGAGGTCCCGGTTCGATTCCCGCCTGCGACGACTTGTGTTTTTTTCCTTAAGCGAGAAAATTTACTCTAATTGCTTCACTCGACTCAGGTGTCAAATGAGTACCTAGCAATAGGCTGGTATTGTTGTGCTGATTGTGCTACATATTACTGTATACTTACCAGGGAGTAGGCCTGCTAGGTGATAGAGTATTGTAAAGCGCTTTGAGATTGTTCATACAACGGTGGAAAGCGCTATAGAAATGCAATCTTTTTTTTTAACAAGAATCTGGCTTTTGAGTTGTGTTCATAAACGGTGATGTTGTGCACTTATTATATCACTTTGGAATGAGTTTGTGAAGAATTATATCAAGACTGTTATATAACTAGACATGCAGCTTCACCGGTATCTCGATGCTAGCCAATGCACACCCAGCATATTGAGCTGGGTATGACCCACTTACCTGTTTTGTTGGTGAACAAAGCAGTTTGATTATTTTAGAGTTTTAGAAAATGACCAGAAGACATTAAAGTAGCTTTAGAAAGTTTAAAGTGTGAAAACATAAAGAGAAGTAGTTAAGTTGATACAGAGTCCCTTGATTTCTTACAATGAAACATGATAAATAATAATTGTACTCTTTGTTATAAATAAGACAAACTGATCACAGAGAAAAAGAGCAGATAGGCCTCGTATTTTGAGCCATACAGTTTTCATAGAAGAAGAGGGAATAAGAGTGCACATAAAGATCTACGTAGGACTATTAGATCCAGATCTCACAACAATGTGGAAACAACTCTTACGTCTAATCAAATGTGGCAGCAACAGCATTTCGGTTGCAGGATTTTATATTTTGATATAAAAGTGGCAGAAAAATGCCATTAATTATTAAAAGTAAGGATATTAATTCAATACTGATAATAATTAATAATGATAAAGAAAATAATGATACAGTAGTGATTGGCTATGTGTCCGATCTGCTGGAAGCAGTCAAAACGGACACTAAGGCTTAATGCAATTTTCAGGGAGATAACCTCGTTTATACAGGATGAATATTGGCTGCCTTACATAATGGTGTCTTTTCCGCTACTATCTGAGCACTTTTCTGATTACGGTGAAATTGGGCTTTCCTAGTGATTGTTCAGTGGCATCTTTTCTTTTATTCTTACCAAATCATTATATGGGCAGGACATATTGACTGTGTGAAGTGAAAGGCTGTGTAATGGGAAAGGTTCTTATATATCATCATGTTTCAGTCTATCTGCCCAGCAATAATCATATTATGTAGATGGACACCATAGATTCATGACGATTTCATTTATGAACATGCATTAGAAAGGAAAAAAGGGAATGCAAACGTATTAAAAGACGAAATTGTTCTGTCTTTCTAAGTTGACGTGAAAGCCATAAACTTCATATCCATTCATGTCTATATGGCCACTTAGCACTTATCCATTGACAGAGACCTTAACCAGTCAGGCTTAGCCACCACAGATGATGCGCTCATAATTCTTACAATCTCAAGAGGAGATGAAAGAGGGGGAAGAGGCGGATGCTACGGACGGCCAAAAGTGGATTGGCTTAAATTACACAGTCCTCTAATGTTTGACACTCAGAGTCAAAATGCCATGCTTGCAATTCGTTCTGTCGCATAAGGGAATGAGGAAAGAGAGGGGAGGGATGTTCACTGGGGCCAGGCACAAGGCAATTGGCTAAAAATACTGAGGTCTGCAATGTTCAGCAATGTTTCAGCTAATGGAAATGGGTGAAAAGTAAAATAACTGCTGTCTCCATTGTGATGGTGCATTGGCCTAATAGCTAATGAAATGAATGTTGGACCTACCCGTAATATGTACTGGGCTCATCAGGCCCTTGTTTTTTTCTGCATACTGCAACTGATAATGTAATGTCCCATTCATTTAACTATATGAGTGCATTTTTATGAATTAACAACAAATATTGTTGAGAAGGATGAGCTTTTTACCTGGCAAAACGGAGACTTGTGCGAAATTCCTGATTTTGAACCGGCCACTTAGAGGCCTTTTTTTTTTTAAGAAAAAAATTGTTTTATACCAAAAACGGCCACAAAGGCGAAACAGCCACATCGCCTGCAGACACATAGCCGATCACGACTGTAATAATAAAAGTGCTTATACATTGGTTAGCTCTGACTCATAGCGATTTAAAAATACACTTGTAGACTTACAGCAACTTAAAGATACAAGTAATCACATTCATGATATGTGTATTTACTCAAACGCTCATTGCGTTCTACCAAATACACAAATAAGAGGATGATCAAGCTTCATCCACAATAAACAATCTAAAAAGTAAACTCCAACCATACGAAATTTAAATACTCAGGTACACATAATGGACATCATAGAATTTGATTGAAAAATGCTGATAATATAATAATAAATGTAATAACCAGACACTCATATTTCTTGTCAGCAAAAGGCCAGATAAATATTCAAATATAATGCTTCTTGATTCTCTAAACAAAGAAGTTATTTTGTCACTTCATAAATTGAAATGTAAAAATTAATGGAAAAGACTTTTCTGCTTTGTTTTTTCTCTGTAACTGAAGAAGACTGCCAGCAAGTTCAATAGTCAAGACATTTAACATAAAAGGCCCAGAAAATTTGAAAATATGTCCTCAAAATCTGTACAATTGGAAACTTGATTTAATTTGTTACTGCAAATCTGATTTGAGGGTCACAAGTTGATGGGGAGAATTTAACGAATTAAGTGAAAGTAAGTAGGGCGATCTGGCAAATTTTTGTGGCAAAGGGAATGACCTGTGTACACGACAAGCCGGGGAGTTGCTTGTCTCGCTATTCATAAGGGCCGATTATATGTGCCATCTTGGCTGTGGGCTCAAGGCGTTTTTGTAACCACAAGGTTCTGAGTTTGAGACTAGGCAGCATTGTTGTACTGTTTAGTCCTAGGGAAAGGCTATTTACACACTTTTTCCTCACCCTGTGAGTACCCAACCGAAGGCGGAACAGGATCTTGTCAGTATGCAAGAGCAATTTTGAGCTTATAAAATGACTGCATGTCTTTATACTCCACATAGAATTGAGCATGTGTTTTGTTTGAAAAGGCCTATCGGAGAACACTTGCACAGCACTTTGAGCACATTTAGTGGATTTAGCGCCATATAGAAGCTCAAATTTACTTTAGATTTATGTCATGTTCAGAATTTTTTTGTAATGGATTCATTGACTAAAGCTATTAACTGTTAGTAATGTGTGTAACTCTACTCCAGTACCCACTCGGACAACCACCAGCTACCCGAGCGAGTACTCAAAGATGAAAGTATTCAGGAAATGAATTTCAACTCAACTTTTAATGAAACTTTTTATACGAAGAGGAATCCTGAATCAAGAACTTGAATTAGTGTAAATTATTTTGTCTTTATAATATTTACTTATTTTAGCATTTTGAATCCAATACTTGAGTACAGCTCTATTAATGGAACAAAATTTATTCAAGGAGTTGTGAACTACTGGAATGAGTACTCAGTTGAGTAATTATTCGAGTACTCAAGCCAAACTCAAGTACTCGCAAATCTCTTTCATCTGGAATGGGATCCTGAGCAATGTACTTGGCAATTCAATGTAAGATGTTGAGTTTTTCATTTATTTTTCTAATGGGTTGAGTCAAATATGGCCATGAGAAAAAAAATAATTGTTTTTCTTGATTGTATGTCCATTGTTGAAAGGGTTTTGTGAACTACGTCCACTAGAATCAAGAAATTTTGAAGGTCGAGATTTGAAAGCATATTTGTGATGACTCCGTAGCCTAACTAGCAGTTGAACACTCCTAAGTAATCAAAGAGAAGTGCACACTTGTTTGCTTTGATTGATTTTTACATCTTGTTTGAGTTCATTGATGTGCACTATCAGACGACCTCAACAATCACAAATGTCTGAACATGACCCGGCTGCCAGAAACAAATAATTTGCATGCTGCTGTAAAAACACATTAAAATAAAAAGACTATCACTTGTATTTTTCAACTCCTTGTCCTTAGGGAAACAAGATCCTTTTAGTAGTTGGAGTAGTAGTCACTGGTCTAGATTCATATTTTTAATAACCAGGATGCTCTACATACATTTTGTAAATATTACGAATTTGCTACTATTGAGTATGAACCTAGATCTAGATTCTAGAATGGAAATACATAAAAAGTTATGGATTACTCAATTACAGTACTGGCGCTCTAAGAACACGCCGTCTAAGAACACGGTCTGCCTTACATCACGGTTTTTCCAGACAACAGAATTTTTTCTATACAAATTGGCCCCTTAACAACACGCCCCGTCCGGCTAACAACACGATTTTGAACTGAAAGTTTTCTTTTTAATTTGACAAAATTGATTCTATTTCCTCACAGATCTCCCACTTAATGCATACCAATTCCTGTTTTCTGATTCAGCCATACATCTAGCTTTTATTAAGCCCAATAGAGATGTGCATGTACCTGCCATACGGATAGGTGTCTTTCTACCCAGGTGGTCAGAGCAAACAATGATCACCGTCCAGCTGGGTAGGCTGTTAACAAAAGACGCGGCTCTCCCTTCCACGGACCTGACAGACGGAAAGGCGCCTTTCTATCCTTTTCTTTCATCGCTCATGAATGTTACGAAACACTGAGTCAATTAAATCAATGACACGCATCTCACCAATGTGATGACGGTGAATTAGGAGACTTCCTTGATACAATGTGTTTGGTCAGTTTAGAGTGACTAGACTTTAGCTCCACCCTTCACTCACAAGGCTACACATTCTTTGTTCAGCATTTTGGGACTGGCATGATTGACAGGCTTGGTAAGAACTGAGTTCATTGGATTTGATCATGTGAATTGCCCTTTGTGGGCTTGCATTTGATTGGCAGTTAACATGAGAGAATGGGACTTTCGAGGAAATATATTGACTATGTTTCTTGCAGTCCGTCTACGTGCACGGTCCGTCTAACAGCACGATATTTCAATCTCCGCAAGGCCGTGTTCTTAGAGCACTAGTACTGTA
>JAOWAY010177725.1:0-10350 GCA_028565895.1 Goniobranchus geometricus | reverse complement strand
TTAAATTTCTTTTCTTTAGCGCCTCTTTTATATCCTCTTCCCACTTTTTACGTGGTCTCCCTTTTACCTAACAAATGCCATGAGACAATTAATTCAAAAGCATACTTTGGAGGCAAAGGTGCGGGCAGGAGAGGAAGGGGAAGGGCAGAAAGAAGGTGGCAACAGGATCCTGCAGAATGGCTTGGAACAATAGTAACACAAGCAGGCAGGCACAGAAGATTTAGTGCTGCTCCGCAGAAAGATTCAAGAGGCAACTTCCACTGAAAGATTAGCTGAAGGAGAAGAAGATGCATGTTGGAGGAACAACATATAAAGATAAGTTAAAAAGACATCAGTATAACCTTTCTTAAAGCGACCCTAAACTTTCAGGTGTGGCCCCAGTCCTGAACTAAGTCCTGGAACTTAGGGAATACTGTATGTCTAGTTTGAAATTTCATAAGGCTGTGGGGACTGAGGTCAGATCTTTAGCCTTGCCAAACTTTTTCACCCCAGTCTTGGCAGTAGAGGGTTTGGAGTCGGAAAAAAAAATTGCAATAAAGTAAAGATTTTCCCACTCTCATTATCAAATTCATGCTCAGCACTAATTTACCTTTTGCTTGATACCAAACACAATGTATTTATTTTTTGCGGGTGTTAAATGCAGTTTTTTCTTAAATTACATCACCCGACTTTGCACCGCATGAACTCATGTCACCAAGAAGATGAAAATATCATACGGTCACGACTTAGGCCAGGATTGAGGTCGAACCTGAGCGTTTAGGGTCACCTTTAAATGAATTATTAATTACTTAAATTTTCAATCATAATAATCAATGCATAAATAGACATGAGCATAAGTGTCAAGAAGGTTTCTGTAGAGCTCAAAAATGGGTCTAGACTTTAATGAACTCCAAGGAATAAAACTGCACTAATTTTCAGGTGCATCTAATGTAAAATCCTAATGACAGAGAGGTAAAACAATGGCAAGGAAAATATCTTCACCAGGTGGTATTCTAAACCAGTACCTCTGCATCAGCACTTCATTCTTGCGACAGATGTGATTCAAAGCCAAATGGTTATTAATACCAGTAGGTAACCACAAACAACTAGGTTCTTACAAGAACCATGACTAGCCTTGGCAAATACTTCTTGCTAGATGAAAATTCATAGCCCTCTAGTCATTACAAACAGTTAAATCACTGTCATCGCCAGGCCTCAACTAAAAACCCTTGCCTCATATGTTATCTATACTTTTGCCATTCAAACCAACTTTCATTTTAAAAAAGTTAATCTGTTTTGAGGAAATGTCATCTACTTTCGAATTATTTATTCATTAATTCTTTTTAAAAATAAAAAAATACAAAGGCCTTTTTGACTCTGGTATATAAAAAACAGCGGAGCACAAAGGCAATTTTCTAAAATGCTGCAGTTTTAAGCCTTACTTCTTGTAATTGCTTTTCTTCCTCAATCTTGGCTGCCAGCATCAGGGAAAGGGATCCCCTACAAGCTTTATTAAAGATCTCGTCCATCATATCAGTCCTCTCGGCCAAAACTCTCAGGCAAACAGCAATACGGTCCACGTCATCATCAGTAATGGGCTGACATGAGAAAGGATATATTTCTAAGTCATTGTAAGAACGGGCTATATGTTATTATAACTCATAGTTGGATTGTCACATATAGTAACAAAAACTGGTGACAAAATAAAATCTACACAGCAATTGCATCACCCTCTTTTGGTGTTGAGAAAAATCCTTTCTACATGGATGTATCATTCATGTAACACTCAATCTCATCAATTTTTCATTTACAACAAAAATCACTATGTATAGATAGATGGATTGATTGATTGATAGAGAGACAAATCTAAATATATTTCATATTTTCTTGGAATTTCCTACAATATAATATGCTTTTCAACACTTAGAAGAACTAATCAACTACATCTCTCAATTGTCTTCCACATCCACATTCTCAATTCCTACCATACGACAGCCGCTACCAGTATTCTTACCCTTTTTACACTTGGTTCACATTTATAAGTTAAGTAGATAATAAACAATCATTGAAGAAAATGCCTTCATATCTGAGCAAATTAAACAATTAAAATCAAAAGTAGTAAAAACAAAAACTTTCATGTCCAAGGTCACCTTCAGGGACTTAGAAATTAGAAAAGGTCAGTCAGTGCCTCAGTTCCTATTGTCACTTTTGGTGTTGTTCATGTGGGTTGTTGTATTTCTAAAATAAATTCTCTGTAAAACCCTACTTCAAAGAAAAAAAACAATTTAAAAAAAGAGCAATAAAGTAGTGAAATATCTGTGGATATACACATACCTTGGTAGAGAGCCCAGATTTACCAAGATGGATAATAGTTGCCATGATCAACATTGCTTCAGCGACAAAAGCCTGCAAGAAGAATGGTAGGTAAGTTTAACATTGTGAAATGATTTGAAATATGTTTACATAATTGAAGATAAGCGAAATAATACCAATATTAACAGACAGCCTGACAATCTCATTTTCATCAAGCACTGCAACAGTTGGACGGGTGACAACTTAATGTTTGTGATGTCTTAAATATTCTCCAAAATACTCGCTTGGTGGACTTAATGTCAGGTAAGAACAAACTGACAGCATCCAACATATGCTTTGCGTATCATGTTGGAGGAACTCTTTGAAAAACAACAGCTTTTAAATATCACTGGGGTGCTGTAGCTTAGTGGCCGCACATTGACCTACAGACCAAGTGGTACAAGTTCGATTCTTGATACGAACACATGCGCAGGGACGGCAGCAGCAAATTGTACAATTTTCTGAAAGTCTGCGTAAAAGATCAAAATTTATCGAAACGGGGTGCGCGCAGACACATTTAAGTTTTTTTTTTCTCATAATAGTTATAAAGGTAGTAATAATACAATAATAAAATTAAAGATAATGATAATGATAACAATAAAATTTTAAAAAATTATTATATTTGCATAATCTTTTAAAAGTTTTTATACGATGCATCTAGAATCTAGATATAAGACCAGATCTATAGATCTAAATTTATCTAACACTCTCTCATGAAAAAAAGGTAAGAAAAGAAAGACACAAAAAGCCAAAATGGAAAAAAAAAGAAAATAAATTTTTGACACCAACTTAATGTAAGAAATTAGAGATCTGTTTAGATTTAGATATATTATATCTAGATCAAGATCTAAACAGACTAATGGCTGAGGGGGTTAACAAACAGACATGTTAATAATTTCTTGATGTTCTAGTACCTCATCAGTTCCCATACTTCCACAATTTGGAGCCCATCAGTGGGCATGATTTAGGCCAAGTTGTTTATATTGTTGATTCCTACCGAGTCACGGCGAGGGATCTAGATCTAAATGCTAAACCTCTAGCCTACTGGGCCATTAGTTGTGGGTGTCTAACACAGGCTGACAGAATACAAAACACGGGTCCTTCTTCCACAAGGTGTCTTACAATAAATTGAAAGAAAATCCCCATTACAGTCCTTTTCGGGGGGCAATTAGTGCAACCACTTGAATTCATCTAAATTCCTGGATCTACATCTAAATCTAGATATCTTGCCACATCGATGTTGTTCTTCTTTTTCTTAGCTCTGCTTCTTCCAGCAAGTCTAGATCTAGATCTAGAACTGACATTGAGATCTAGATAGATATCGTTCACACTCGCATGAAGTCAAGAAAACACACAACAAAAAAAAGGAGGGGGGAGGCGGGGGGCTGTAGGAGGATTTGCTTGAAGTACCGTATTTATTTTTCATACGCGCGTGAATTTAGGTTTAGGCTTATTCGCCTCCCATCAACCTAGATCTAGTTCATAGGCTTATATTATACGAAAACCCGTTCCCTATGTAATGCGCTTTGCACTCGCAGGTGGGATACGAGCGGAAAGTGCTTGGCAATGGCAAGCTGACCTATGCATATTCCGTAGCTTGCAGCTTTGCTTCCATCTTTTCAAAATGGCGGCGCCCATGAGATTCGAGATCGCCTTGTAAAATCAATGCCCTCCTTCTTCCAGTATACTTCTCGTCCTCAGAGAATGTACCCTTTGACTAACATTTATGTAATTTCAAACTCTGTGAAGGTTATTAGAGACTGAGATGGATTCATTCCTATGTCCGAAAAAGACAATGGTGACCGGCGACAACCTCACAAGAGCTCTTCCAAAAAGGAGGAACATAAAACTGCTTGATATGGCAAGGTCCGTCATCAGGCACTAGTAGTGTTATACGCTTAGTTACTTGAAGTGAGCCTTCAGCTTTTTATAGCTTTGTGTGCTACAGTGCAGTTTCTAAGAAGTTTCTCATATGGGATGAGACCTCTGAAAGCAGTGGCGACGCCTCAAGGAAAAGGAATCGTTTATTTTCGGTCCCCTTCAACCTAGCCTCTACGGCTTAAGGATATATACTGACGCATCGAATATCGTGGATATTTACCTCATAGGCCTATACTTCATGGGCTGATAGGCCGTCGACAAGAATTAGTGGAAAGCTTGGTGGAAAGAAAAATCTCGATACCGATATTCGGGTTGACTATTTCCGACCAAGTATGTTTTTCCTTTGGGCAAACTCCTGCCGAAAACTTATTTCCAATTTTGCGGGCAAATTTTCGGCCGAATTTCAATATCCGACATGAGAAATTTTCGGCAATTCTCAGACTACGAAATTTTCGGAACTCTGCCATCCCTGTAAAAGAGCCCGTAATAATGTCTACCTACGCAGGTAGCGGGAGGTAGGTTTAATGGCCGCCGCTTGACCCTGGCAGCGTGACGTGGTCAGCGCTACTACTGAGCCGACTAAAACAACGCTCTGGATGCCGTGGGACGCTCTACCACTAGGCCATCGGACCGGTTACCAAAAGTGCATTAGCAACAATAAATCTTAAAATAACTATAAAAAAAGCAATGAATTTGTAGAGGTGAATTAGGCCAAACTTGGTGACCTTGGCAAAAATTAACCAAGAAGAATATATAAGTAGGGAAAAGAGATGTCATTCTACTCGCCTTTTTTTGACATTTGTCTGTGCTCGCCTGGTGAAACAACTCCAGGAATCCATACCAAGATACAATCAAACAAAACTACTTGCCTACCTACCATAAGACTTTTTGTCTCAGATGGATGTCAGGATCTTGGAAGATGAATTTTCAGAGGCTTTGATGATTAGTTTTGTTGCCATATTTGCCATGAATGTTGGAACTTTCATCCTGTTCTGAGAAGACTGAAAACAACAATCATTCATTCAGATGAACCACTGAAATAGTTCAATCTTATACCAGACCTGGCTAAGGTGGACTGGCTTTTTACTATTACTAAGTCAAAGAAAATTTTAGGCAAATGAAAATGTTTTCTAGTGATTTAAAATGGTTTCTACTGCATTAAACATGAAATAAATTCTACTGACTGAACCCAATCTGAAAAATGGTAAACATGAAATAATAAATCCTACTAACTGAACCCAATCTGGAAAATGCTGTTCTCATTGTTACTTTTTGAGTGTTATATCCTCTTGGATAGGGGTGGTTTTCTTCTTAGTTCTTGACTTGTCAAAGTGCCAACACACCACATATTGTTGCAGGTGATGTCCTTGTGTCCAAAGTGCTGAATGAAAGGCATTGGGGAGGCTCTTAACTTTTACCTGTAGAGCCTATAGCATTCCAATAAAGCAGAGCTAGGTCATAAGTCTATGAAAAAACAAAAATATACTGGAATTAAAATGAGTACATGCACAGCAATCGCCTTGCCAGAATTATTTTCACAGAATAAGCCCTTAGATAGGGTTGACAACAATATTAAATCATTTTTCTCATTCCAAATTATATGCAATGGCTTTGTCAAGAAATTTTTTGCATACCAATCTTAAAGAAAATTAAAGTAAGCCCTGATAATAATTCTTAGTAATGACAAATACATGAAACAAATACTATTGCATTTACAATAAATAATGGTCTTGGATAATCATTGTGTATTAAGTATTCAGAAGGAAACTAGCAGTCAGGAAAAAAAGGACACAAATCTTACAGCATCAATAGACTGCACATGTTGACAGTTTGCTGACGGTCTCTCAGGTAAATCTTTGATGATCGCCTTCTTAATATCACAGTGTGCTAAGGGTGAAAGAGCAGACTTCATTAGTTAAATGCCTTAAGGACATTGGAATTTCAACCCCAGATCACCACGTAAAGTATAGCCAAAAAAACATGGACGGAAGCATTTAGAAAACACTTTGATAGAGCCATGTGTAAATAATACTCAATTCAAGGTAAAGACATCTTTTGTAATATTCTGTTGCCATCATTCAAATTTACCTAATTAACAAGCAATTTTGTTTTGAAAAAAAGAAAAAAATATCATTCAACTTCAACATTGCCAGAAACGAATGCAAAGTGAAAGCATCAGTATCAAAAGACAACAGTCAAAGGTTGTTCGAAATGTTTAGAAATAACAAATCTAGCAGCTGCGATCTTGTCATTATGACACCACTGTTGAGTTGTTCCAATTTCTAAACTGTGTTATAAATCATAAGCATACATTTTGCTTGAAACCATTTTCTGTAAGGAATAAACTATTACATTAGATCATAAACGCATTCAAATCAATAAACAATTGATAAAAGTTGTGAAAAAGCAGTTTTGAGTTGTTGAAAACCTGAATGTCTTTTCAAAATAGCTTAAAAAAAAATATAAAAAAAATCAAATGTTAAAAGAACAATAACTAATCATTGCAAAAGACATGAAGAAGCACTTGTCTATCGTACATATATTAAAAAACATTTCAGCTTGAATAAAACTAGTAACAGCACAGTCATAAATGTCTCCGAGCATGGGAAAGACAATGAAGACTTTTCAATAAGCGAGACTAAATGCAGACATTCAAATAGAATATATCACTGTTGGCACAACTCATCTGTTATACCAAACACTGGTGAAAAAGAATTTTAAATGCAATGGGTAGTAGAAAAGTCAAAGAAATAAAAACAAAAGACTAAAAAAAACTCAACATGCCTCTTACATCATTCCAGGACTGTGAAACATTTTTGTCTTGGGCTGGTATCAAATGACAGCTTGAAGTACTAAAATGTGGTCAAATAATCATAGAAGACTTCAAAATTAATTTGAAAAATGAAAACAACAAAAAAAACGCTTCCATTCTATTGAGAAATAATTCTAAATTCACATCACAGTGCACAAAGACAAAACAAAACAAAGACATTAAAAGAAAAAAAAACAGGAATCCCATCAAAAACAAACATCACCCCAGGAGTGTCCAAATAACAGAAGTCTACTGTATTATAAACTGTCATTTCAATATTTCGGCAAAAGAAGTAAAAGGTGTCATACTCAAAGGCTGTTTACTATTACAACAGGTTTGTAAAGATATCAGAATTAATATTACACAAAAGATTACTTAGTATCAAACATTTTTGCTCGTGGAAGATATTATAACTTTTCACATTATGACATGCACAAATGAGAAACAAATATTATTAGCAAAAGTGCTCAAAAGTCCCATGCTAATTTCATATTAAGGCCGTGTTGTGAATTGTGACAGCTTTAAACATGGTTTAAAAGACAAAAGAGATATGGCACATATGCTGTAATAGTAAATTCAAGATAAATAAATTCATGGTAATATTGATAAGCTGTCTATAAAACTACCCTGCAAATGAAGTAAAAGTATGACATGAAAAGCTGTTTACTATATCAAGTTATTTTTGTTCAAGACCAACCAGAAGAGATCAACATTAAGCAAGGACATAAAGAGAAAGTTACCCCTCTTTTTTTTCGTTTGCAATTCAAAATGTAAAGATAAAAAGAAATCTTACAAGTTGATATGATACATTAATGACTGGTTGGTTCAAGGTTGTATTCAATGGTGTAAAATAAAAATGAAAAATTTGAATCAAACTGTGAGTAATTTCAAAATATATTCATTGCTAGTTATATACAAGCTGAATATGGTAAACATCCAAACAGCAAAGCCCAAAAACAATTTTACCATTTCAGATATGATTTGTTTTGCAATCAAGCTGAACTATTAGAGTGTTCAGACATCAGTTTGAAGAAATCACTAGATCTACATCAGTATTCATATTTCATGTGGTTAGTAGCATTTAGCATTGTTCAATGAAATTATTTGCATAATGATAGCTTGCAACATAAGACATGAAAAATCTTAGACCTCAGGAAATATTTCAAAAATGTATTGGGGCCCCTTAATAAATATTGGAATATGTGGATATTCACAAATAAAACACACCAAGCTGTACAGTCCCAAATTTAATACATGTATATATCACACCTGTAACAGAGACCTAAAAATTGTCTGAACTTTACGTCGCGGCAGAAATGCGACCGGCAAAGGTGGGAGCCCTATCTATGGGTGTCAGGGGGCATGTTCCCCCGGAAATTTTTTGAAAAATACACCTAAAAATATCCAATTTTGGCATATTCTGAGTCACAAAATGGCAGCTAGGATCTATGGTTCATACTGAGTATTACTATTACTTAAACAACACTTCATTAAGCATAAAAGGAAAAACAGTAAAAATTGGCTATCCCAGGTTGAGGCAGCTTGCGAACGTAATTTGAGAGCACAACATTCTGTCCATCTCTTTCTTCCAGCTATGTCCGTTTGTATTTGTTTTTTAATGTTTTTCTCGATGTCCAATACACTTGCGTTTCGATCTATAAAGTTTGGAGCAGCCATCGTATCACTTCAGAATGCAGATTTTCACCATCACCAAACAAAAGTGAAAGATGCCACGAAGTATCACGTGAGCGGAAAAAAAAACGGTCTGTCGAACTGTGCGCATGCCCCGTATGCGCTTTGTACTTCGTGCCATTCGCACTTCCAACAATGATGAAGAAAATATTGCCTGTCGGAAAAATCTCAATCGGCGGTTGAATTTTTTTCTGGTCGGAAATTTTCCAAATCACGAAATTGTTGGAAATCCGACAATTGTCGGAAATGTTACAGGTCGGAAATATGTAAGAAAATGGCGCTGCTCATATCACAACTTAGTAAAAATGATGAGACCAGAGACTCATTTTTCAAAAGGCCTTAAAACCATCAAAATTCAATCTCAGGTCCAGTTAGGGGTTAAACAGGCCTGGACAAAATAACGCTGGCATAAGTTTAACAAAGTGTGGAAATACATCCAAAACAAACACATCTGATATTAACTAGAAGTAACTTTCATCCCATTTCTTTGCAAACCAAACATAAAAACATGCAAGGACAAAAATCATCACTCACTGAATTCTTCAGGCATCAATGGACATAAAGAAATGGGTGGACAAATCTAATTCACAATCTGTCAAGAAAACAAACCTGACATGTTGATGTGATCTATTGGCATAAAAGTTGGACTCTTTATGCTTTTGTATTCAATGAAAATCAACAAATCAGCAACAACCATTTATACCAGGACAATTAACATCAACTCAAGACCTGGTCGTTTTAAAATCCCTCGCACAGGACAGAGACACATGGAGGCGGATAACGAGACAGATGCATGTGCCTGATGAAGACTGACACGCGCGCGATGCAGCATGGTTTTGGCAAGCATCCTTGGACTGCAAAGCAAGCTGATGATGATGTCAATAACAGAGGAAAAACTGCCCGAATGTCAGACTGGCTACAGAACGAGAAGAAGCACAAAAGACATGCTTTTTATTCTCCATATTCTAATAGAAAAAGTCAACAAATTAAGCAAGGAGGCCTGGGCCTATGTTACCTTCATTGATTACAGCGTAAGCCACCAGTACATGATTGAGACCCTCATGAAGATGGGTTTTCCAAAACATCTTGTCAAACTTATTCATTCTCTTTATCAAGACCAAAAAGCCACTATACCCTGGGAAAACACTCACTGCAATTTCTTTCCAATTCAAACGGGAGTGCGGCAGGGGTGCATTTTATCACCTCATCTTTTCAGTCTGTACACAGACCAGATTGTACGAGACGCTGAAATAGAAATGCTGGGCATTGGGAAGGTGGAACTAAGATCTCAAATCTGTGATAGGCCGACGACACAGCCTTAATGATGGAAAACCAAAGAGGCGTGGAAGAGATGATGATGAAGATTGACAATAATTGAAAAGAAAAAGGGCTCAAACTAAATGCAAAAGACAAAAATAATGCACATTGGAAGTGCAGAAGACAAGGAAATTCAAATAAATGCTACCACAGTGGAATATGTAAAAGACTTCAAATACCCCGGGATCCGTAAAAACAGCAAATGCCAACTGTACAAAAGACATAAGAACCATAATTGCAATGGCTAAACAATGGATGATTCATTTGAACCATTTATGGAAAGACAGAAGCATATCTAAATCACTCAAAGTAAAGAT
>JAOWAY010177724.1:0-16637 GCA_028565895.1 Goniobranchus geometricus | reverse complement strand
CTTGTTCTTGTTCTTGTTCTTGTTCTTGTTCTTGTTCTTCTTCTTCTTCTTCTTCTTCTTCTTCTTCTTCTTCTTCTCCTCCTCCTCATCCATAATAATTTTATCATAACCACTTCCTCTCCTAAACTACTATCTCTGTGGCAGGGTAATCTTGGAGCCATGTGATTATGTCCGAGAATAACTAGCCTAGATTCATTGACTCTCAGGCGGACACACACATAGGCATATACAGACACACACACACACACACACACACACACACACCGAACCCCTCCCCCCTTTTTCACACACACGTTAAAGCAAACACGGAGTACACTCTCACACAGCTCACGCACACGCATGATAACGCACATACTCTAGCCTCAAGACCTGGCTGTTGCCTCGAACGTGATAAGGTGGTCTCTCTGAATTCTCTAACTCGTAGGCCAGGCCCAAGCAGGCTGGCACCGACTAATGATGTATCAAAGCTTGAGAGGGGGAAATAAATTCGACCCATGGAACCAGCCTGCTAGGCGGATGCGTGATTCAAGTCCATCCAGAGACTCACTCATTCCGTTGTTCTTTGACTGAATATCTTTTACCTCCAGAGGTGATTAAGACACGGTTTTAGGAACGCCCCACCTCTCCTATTACTTCCTCTCTTAACTCATTCATTAGACTCTCTATTCCTTTGACGTAAATGAGAATAATATAGATAAAAATATACAACATAGACTTACATCCACTATACTACTCACTCAATCAAAAACCCATTCACTCTCTCCATATCGCACACGTGCACGATGCTTCACGCTATAACTCTACAACCACACACAAACACGGAAACGGTAGACACACCCGCCCGCGCTCACACACACGCGCGCACACACTCACGCACTCACACTTACGCAAACACACACGAGGGCACGCATACACATATACGCACACACACACATAGAGGGGTTTCCGTGTACTTTGCCAGCAGTGGGACTTGGCTTCATTTCTTTTCCTGAGCCAACCCAACGTGTTGGAGTAACGGCTGAGTGGAGAAGAGCGTGTAGCTGATTGGGGCTCCTCCTCCTTACTGCTTCTTCGGGTTTTTTTCTCTCCTTTGATCGCGGTGGTTATAGTGTTATAGTGTTTACATGTGATGATTCTGAACCAGATTTAGACTCTATATCTACGGTTGTTAAAAGTGATTTAAAATTGCTGTATTACGTGGCCTTGGTCGATACTACACCTCTTTGCAAAACTTTTTAACGGATTCCAGAAGGGGGAACAAAGTTTCTCGGATGTCGATCGTTACCTCCCTCACATCCATATGTTGCTGTGGGAAAAACTATACTTTTTAGGATCCGTGTCTTAGTGCCTATGCATTGCCCTTTCCAGATATTTGTCATCTTTTTTCAATTTTGATGTTGCCGTTGCTAGCCTTCTTCTTATTTCTGGTGTGGATTTACCATTTGTTTCTATTCTGGCTCCAAGGTATACAAAACTCAGGGACCCAATCTGTTGCAAATATCTGACATTCTTTCACTACCACTAGGTAGATCCACAGTCCACCTTCTATCTGATGCAGATGCAGTTACATCAGTATCACTTTGACCTCAATCATATCACCACCTGGAAGTCAATCACTATTTTATTTATGCCACTTGAACCTTAATCACTATTACACACACCCATTTGTCTACATATCTACACTATATACACACTTGTTTTTCTTTTTAAAATATTAATTAATGCTGCTAAGCTTCTCAATTTTCTGCTTAAGAAACTCCGTTTGTTTTTCTGAGGCTGTCCTGTTGAAGCTGTTTGCCTCCATCTCATATGAAATGTCTTGTGTGTCTTCAGACTTCTTTTGTCAAGTTTTAATCTCTCACCTTTGCCTTCATGTCAATCAAATCTTTCTCCTCCGCTTTCCTTGTCCTTGATTTCTCATCTTCAGTTTGCAGCTTCCTTTGCTCCTCCAGGTACATCTCACATATTTCAACAGTCTTCCTTTTGCTGCTGTTCTCATTTCATGTTATCTAGAACTAGATCTACATACAGTTGTTCATTTCATCTGTACATTAGTAGATCTGCAGCAAAAAATATCTCTGTGAAATAAGTTTCGATTAATTCGACACAAAGCAGGCAACAAACGAGCCGAAAACAAAAGCGAGGGAACGGGGCCTTCAACTCGAGCATGAACCGGGTGATTCCGATTTCAAACGCATTGTAGTCCCAGCGGTTTCATGTGGTATATGATTTTAAAGTACCGGAAGTTGGATCGTACTGTACTACTTTCGCATTCCCACTCTGTGTTATACCCTCAGACCCAGCCGAAGACAGAGGGTTCCAATCACATTGAAAACGCAGTATTTCAGGCCTCGAAGATAAATGTTTTGCCCGTCTGTAGGCAAAGATTGCCAAAATTAAGGTCTTTTAAGGACCTTAAACCCCCAATATTAAAAAAAAAAAGACTTTTTAAGGCCTTAATTTTGATTTGATAAATATTAAGGACTTTAAGGACTTTTAAGGACCTGTGGGAACCCTGTTCCCATGAAACTTGAACCAGTAAGGTATACAAAGATAATACATCTAATAAAAATTAAGTACAAGAAAAACAAAACAAAAAAAATGGCAAGCTGATCACTGTTATGTACCTTGGCACTCACTACACTGACAGTATTCTTGTGTTGTGAACTAAAGGGGCAGGTCATGGTAATCTAACAATAATTTTCACTTGTAGAGAGGAGTAAAAATTTGTTGGCCCTTGTGTTGGGGGGAGAGAGGGAAGGGGATACGCATAAAGGAAAAACATGAATAAATACTGTTGGCCTCTCTTGCTTCGTCCTTTAATCCCTTCATACAGATATGAAAAAAAAATTAGCTGTGAATCTGAGCTTCTTGGCAGATCTGCCAGGTCCAATGTGCTCTTTGTGGGCCATACAAGTGACAAAAGAAGGAATTCAGAAAAGCTTTTGAGATGGGAGAGTAATGCCTGTCACATAAAATTGGTGGCTGAAATGTTTTAACGATGATCACCGAATACAGAGATAAACAGCCCCATAGACTTTACACACCGTGTCATGAGTGAAAAACTTGCGTCCTTTTACAGGAGGCAATAGAAGGAACTGAAATTGTTCATTTTCAGAGGGGAAAACACCTACTTTTGAGTCAAAAAGTTGTATCCATATGTAGTCAGTACAGAGCCTTAGAGTTAAAATAATTTATAGTACAATGGGATTTTTGACTGCTTAAGTTACATTTTGCACATGGCATTCTCACCTGAGCAACCTCAATGTCGCCCCCCATTGCATACACCTGGTCCTCAAATTCGCCACACAAATAAAATGCATTAATGGTTCCATGAAGGGTGGGCATAGTCCTCAAAATGCGTACCTACAAAGAAAAAAGAGACATTCTATTGACAGATATACCGAGACTTTGGTTCGAATCAACAAGTATGTAAACGAAAATGCACTTAATGTTTTTCTTACATATGGTATTTTTGCATGAAGCAATGTATGAAAACCTTAACATCACAAAGGTGTGTTAAACTCATTTCTTTTACTTGTCTAGCTTCCTTTAAAGTAAATATATTACTTATGTCATATCTTTAAATCTTTGAATAAATCCTATTTTTCCCTGCCTTAGATCAATTCAGCAAGCTGGAAGTCTAGTTTCCTTGTTTTGTCTTTTAATTCAAATTCCTCGACCCACTAAACACAGACACCCACCAAGATTCATACTCAAAGGCACATACCATGACAAACTCGCTGGATCATTGTTGGTTTTATCTCAATCTTTAGCACGTCTCTGCAATGCAATGTGATGTAATTCCAAACTCCATTCACACTAGCGAAGGTGTTTGCTTTCACCAGTAGACCCCAGTTTTGTTTTCTCAGTCCCATATCACGCGACCTTAACTCATAGTGTACAGAGGCCCATTCCACATTTTTACGCAGTCAACATTCGGGTATTTTTTTTAGCAACATGACTTGCAACACATTATTTACAATAAAATCTGGTCTATATGTCCTAGCATCATGAAATAGATATCAAAATGACCAGAAATGATGCTGAAGGTAAGAAAGTCATTCCAGTGTGACTACAATTTGCTGAACAGTTGACAGGAAAAGAAGAAATGGGTAAAAGGAAAAAAAAGATAGGAAAAAAACGCTACAAAATTTGGTCTCACAGGCATTGTCCTTGGGTCATCTGAGTTAGTAATCCAACTCTGATAGTATATAATTGTACAGTATCCCATAGTAAGTGTTGTGCAAAGTTTTGATCTGTTTTGACAAAAGGTAATCCAGTTAACAAAAAGTAATCCAGTTATGAATATATTTGATGAGTGATGGATAGCACAAGGCATTGTGAAGTTGCTGGGCACTGTGGAATTGCTTGTTGCAATTATTTGGGGCGAATGGGGCTGCCCTGGGCATTCCTCACGATCAAATGAGGTTTGAACCCGAACCTGAGGTGTACTGCACACAACACAGTTATGATAGCGAGTTGGATGTTTGACGAGAATGTGGGAAGAATTTGTTACCCTTGAGACTGGGTTTGTGGGGCCAACATGTCCACCAGTGTTTGGGGGTGTTGGAGTAATTTGTTGCGCACATGGCAGAGACAGCTCTTGGATAAGTAGCTCTTTGAAGGTCAGAAGAGGCATTTTTTTCTCATTCGTACTTGACAGTGTGTAGCAATTTCAAACAACCAGTAGAATATTTTTTTCCACCACTTTCTTGTACAACGTTTGAACATGCCATAGGTCCCGATGCACTGATCTACTCGATCACAGCCATTCATGGACGTATTGCAGTCACCAATTATTACAAGTTTGATTACTGGGCCACCCCTGGTTTGTTTCGACTTTTGCTGAACTTGACACCATAAGGACTGATTTCTTTGCCTTTTTGTCCCTAAACATTACTGCTAAATATTTCAGGTCATTTATAAACCATTTCATCTCACGAAAATTCAGTCTCATAGTTTTGAACTGTACCGGAAAGTCTCATCTGTTCACGTTTACTGTTCCCATTTACATGGTCCCCACTCAAATCTGATTAAAATTTTCAAGAACCCAAAATTTTTTTCAAGACCCCTCATAGTAGCCCCCGAAAAGGAAGCAATTAAACCAAAATTACCTGAAAACAATGAAAAAAAGCCTTAAATATAGGAAATTGTACTAGACTGGCCTATATAACACGCAGTGCACCACATACATTATTTATCAATCATTAAACTAAGTCCACTAATAAAAATATGTCCTTATCAGTGACCTCACCGTATAAATGTATCAGCAGATGTCATTTCCATTGGCATTTCTAATAAGTCTGGTAGGCAGCGATATGGCAATAATTCCCTGTGCTTTTTCCAACATGATAAGAATTTAGTGAGCCCCTCATATTTTGTCCGAATGAAAACGAAATCACTATACAAAACTAACTACCTATTATATTTACACTATGTACAACTCCTCTGCCCTGTCTTATAAAAACTTTGCTGCAGCCTCTTTTTCCTCAATTTCTTTAGAAATTAAGGTAATCTCCTCTTCCTTCAATTTAGCTGACTTCCTCAGAGCATTGGCTGAGGTAAAAAGGGCCAGCTGTTCCTTCATTGCAGAGGCCTTTTCAGCTTTATCTGACTTCTTCTCACTCTGCTTTCTAAGGTATGCCACATTTTCTTCCAGTTCCAGTTTTCTTTTCTTTAGACCCACCACTTCCTCCTCTGCTATCTTCCTCTTACTGCTTTTGACTACAGTGGTCCTCTTCTCCTCCAAATAAGCATTATAACGCCTGTGAGCAAGGCTGCAGGATTTTGTCAATTTGTCATTGATGGCAAATTTTTCAATTCCACCAATGCTCCTAACATAGTCTTTGATTGTGCGCCTTGCAATCAATGTTCTTTCTCCCATATTGTTGTCCAGAGCCATTTTGTTCTCAGAAAATCCCCTCTCAACAGTTGCTTGGCCATGGGAGACAACCAAGCACATTTTAATGAAAGTCCATAATTTCAAATACTTTGGTTTGTTGTCCAGTTCATAAAAAAATAAAGAATCAATCCTATCTTTGCAGGAGTCAAATTTTAAGAAAGCTTCACTTGTCTTCACATTGGAGAGCAAAACATCAAACTCTTCTAAAATATCATCAACTTCACCCAGAGGACAGTGATTGGTCAGCAATAAAGCAGATTTTAAAAAGCTGGATGCTTCTGTGGTGTGGTGAAGCATGTTAGAAGGATCCAAACATTTCATGTATTTTGTGAGGGAGTATGTTAATGGTGATTTCTTCAGCATTTTACCTACAGTCACCACAATTGAATTCCTACAGGTCATGCGGAAATCCAAAATCATCTTCGGGGTGCATTTTGTTTTTTTCAACAATTCTGCTGCCTCTGTGCCAACATTAACTCTCATGTAATCAAGCATACTATTTTTATTATTTTCTAAATCAAAGTCAGTTATGTCTTTGACATCTTCAATGTTAGCCACTCTTTTTGTGAGGGTTATGAGAAGATCATTTAAGTCAGAAAAAAGAAATGGAACCATGGGTTTGTCTGTCTGGTATTTTGTGAGGAATTTCTCTACAGGTTTACAAAGTGAAATTGCAAATGATAGTTTGATTTCCGCCAGGGGATCTTCTATAAATGCCTTAACTGCCGCAAAAGGTTTTGATGCGGGATCCGGCAACTTTTTGTCCCTAACAGCTTTAACATATGTCTTAAGATTTGGCAAACACTCCTTGAGTTTTACCATAACAC
This sequence comes from Goniobranchus geometricus, assembly GCA_028565895.1. NCBI lineage: Eukaryota > Metazoa > Mollusca > Gastropoda > Nudibranchia > Chromodorididae > Goniobranchus > Goniobranchus geometricus. Next base: position 9,905 of record JAOWAY010177724.1, on the reverse strand, counting down.
ACTGATTTTCCACCCACCTATGTCCACAGAACTTCGAGGGAAAAACAGTCGAACCAGTCACTGAAGTGAAATCTTCCCGTCGAGCAGGAACATCTTTAAATAAATAATATGCACAGGAGAGGATGTGTGGCAAATCCCAACCGGTGCTGTCGATTCCTTTTCTAAGAGCATTATGAAGCTGATGAAGGCCACAAGAGCCTATGTTAAACAAAGAATGCCCATAATCAATTTTGATTTGATGTCGTAACTTGTCAAAAGTAGCCCAGTTGACATTGGGTCCATCCATAGAGAGGTGTACCAAGTTTCTGAAGTCTATTGTCTCTTTACAGGAATTCAAAGCATTCAAAAGATCCTGAGATGTAGAGTGCCCAAGCATCTTACTATCAAAATAGCGAGATTTCACTTCACTTCCACACCAAAACCGTACATGCATATCGAGCTGCTTTTGGGTAAGCGATTTGTTTAACGATTCGTCAAACATGAGAGAAAATGGCTGCTCAGACATTTGCTCTACCAGAATGCTCCGTAGATAGGGGGCGATTCCAAATGACATCATATAGCTGGATTTCGTGGAACCACATGTAAATTTTTGCACAGATGGAACATCGGGGAACATTTGTTTCAGGTAGAACTCGATATCCCCATTTGAGGTTGTTGAATGATTATGCATCGCAGTTCTGACACACCACCATATTTCTGAATGGATGGTGGATGAACTGGAAACAAAATTATCTAGATCTAGTCTAGACACTGAGGCAGCCGTTGATGATGATTGAGGCTGACTAGTGGGGGTGGAAATGAGGTTGGCTACAGTCGATGAAGTAGACAGATTGGGTTTTGCAGCAACATCACCAGAAACACTCCTTTTTACAAAACTCATTAAACTGTTCCTATCAGTGTTATTCTTAGCTTCAACCAAAGCCAAATGTTTTCTTCCTTTCATGTGGGACACTAAGGCTGACCGACCCATTGACTTAAAGTCAATAACTTTTTTGCATACGAAACAATACGCCTCCTTATTGCTACCATTGCATCGCAGCCATTGTGAAAAACATGACTCATGAAGCCAAGACTCTTGAAATGAAACACAGCTGGAGTTCGGCATGGTAAAACTAAGTCTAGATCTAGATTCTACTAGATCTAATCCACTACACAACACTAATCAAACCTGGTTCGAAGAATCAATATAGATATAGATCTAGATCTTGTATCTTTAGTCCATATAAATAGATCTTAAAAAGTAAGCACAATGAATCTGAGTCCGATTGCAGGCACACATGCATAAACGATAGACTCCAATTGAACAAGAAAGAAAGCGTCAGTGAAAGTGGAAGAACAATCGATTCCCGCGCATCGCAAAGACCCGGATCAGAAATGAATGGGAAGAGAAGATAACTACGATCTCACTTGTTGTAGTACCTTCCCTTGCCATCAGACGCTGTACACGGCCAGTTGCTGACTCTGCTGACTCGCCTCGGCCTGACAACTCAACGAATCGGCACCCGACCTCGAGCGATCTACCAAACGCACACTTGTTCAATCGCATTACTTATGCATCTTACTTAATTTTCCCGATGCATCGCAAAATTCAAGAGAAGAAATTTTTTCAAGGGCGATTTTTCCCGAATTTGACCCTTTAAATAAATTCCCGACTTTTTCCCGACTTTTCAAGAATTCCCGACCGGCTGAGGACCCTGTAAACATAAAAAAAGACATTGCTGTTGTGACAAATTGTATGTCATTCCATTGGCATACAATTACAATTGCAGGTTGAGAGCACCTACTTCCAGGTACAAAAAACAAGCAACTCATCCTCAGACAGAAGCACAGACCAGGGCAGGTTCTGAAGAGATTAAAATCACTATCATTTTCTGTATGGATGCTTCGAACAATTTTTCTCTTCCATTTAATGCTTTTCTGGGTAAAGCGAAAAGATAGCTCAGTTGTAATTAGGTCACATGTTAAATTCGAGGGTGTCCTAAGAAGTCATCATTGCATATCTTTTCCCTTGACACAAATAGGACTGAATAACTACAGGGGTGGGGGGGGGATTGGACTGTTCAGCCTCAACAGGCAATACTATTGGTCCTACCACGCTGGGCCTAAAAATGGCTGTCATGAGCAGGGTGTTTTACAGGCCCATATGTAGAGAGGGTAGCCCTTTTCAACACATCAATATGGCAGGGTTTCTTAATCTTTATGAATGAAACTTGGCGATCAATCAGAAAAAAAAAGTCAATTAATGTTATGCAGGCTTTCTACAACCAGTACAAGTGGCAACAATTTTCAACTATTCCTCCCAAAATTCCTCTCCAAATATCAAGTATATGAAGTTGTCACGTGAAACATCAGGAATGGGACTGATGGTCATATAATAGTGGGACGTCCTGTCAATTGGACCAGCATATTCTGTAACTTACCATAATATGCTGTTACCGATGAGAGGGGTGTCTACACAGATTTGGCTTTAACCCAGGCGGGGAAGGTGGAGAATCCATGATTCTAGATACAGATCTTTGATTTAGAAATAAACTGACCACCTAAATTATAAAGTGTACTATTGTAATCCAAATTGTGCTATTGTAATCCAAGCATACAGATGATAAATTAAATACAGAAAAGCATTTGCCACAATCTCTTAAATGTACCCGCAAGAAGTTATAACAATAAGTAAGATTAACAATCAAGCTAAGGAATTCAATGAACTGCATGATCTCTTTATATAGATTAAGATACAGCCACTAAATGTCGGGAGTGCGAAATTCCAGAGTAGAAAAATTAGAAAATTTCTGAAACAAAATCTATTCAGATTTTCTTGTAAAAAAATCAATGTTACCTTATAATATTTCAAGACAGCAAGTTTGACCTTCTTCTTCTTGTGCTTGTTTTTCTTTGGAGTGGTGTAATTCTTCTTCTTGCGCTTTTTGCCGCCACCACGGAGTCGAAGAACAAGGTGAAGCGTGGATTCTTTCTGAATGTTGTAATCAGATAGAGTGCGGCCATCTTCTAGTTGCTTGCCAGCAAAAATCAAACGTTGTTGGTCAGGAGGAATTCCTAGTGAGGAAAAGAATAAAAAGCCTCACAAATCCTTGTCTCATCTTCACAATACAACTGTAAAATCAGGAGATTTTTCTTTATGTGCGTTGTCACCTGGAGACCTTACCATTAGATCAAAAGTGGCGTCTCGGACAGACAAAGCATTACATCATGATTTTCTGTACTTCCATTACGAAAAGCTCAGGATAATTTTACATCCTGAACTTCAGACTCAGGAAGAACAAACGATTTGAATATAAAACTTGGAGACATTTTTTTGGTTCAACCTATGACAAGTTTTTACAGTATATTTGTGGTATAGCTACAGCAATCTCAGAATCACTCAGGCCTTGAATTGGTCTTATTGCACGGTTTTTTCAAAGACAGAATTTTTGCTAAATAAATTGTCCCCTAAACAACATGCCCCAGTATATTTGTGGTATAGCACCAGCAATCTCAGAAGCACTCAGGCCTTGAATTTGGTTGAGAAGAATTGGGGAACCTTTAGCTTTAAGGTAATTGACCCTGACCTGCTATATTTGACAATGTTTATACTCCATAAAAGGAAATTGACTTTGAAAATTTATCTACTTAAATTTAAAAAACCTAAATGAACCATGTTTACAAGTTTGGTGACAAAATAAATGGTTTGGGAATAGCCCTTAGAAGAGACGGATCAATAAAATTTCACTTATGTAAATGATAATATGCTAGTAAATGTTACAAAAATGTCTCCCGTACCTAATGTTCCCAAAGACACTTTTGAAATGTCCATGAAGGAATTATCATTTTGAAATGTCCATTAAGGAATTATCATTAGATGTCCAAATAAAAGTTGTCCTGTTCGAGCCGAACCGGCTCATAGGGCTGGAGCTGATACTGGGTTCCATAACATAAAAACAGACAAACAATGATAGACTTTATCAAACACTCTGAATAGGATGCTAATTTTTTGGAGAATCAACTCTAGCCAAAGCTCTACCAGTGTACCCATTTTCACCTGGGTAGTGTGAGGCAACAAGGGTACATTTCCTTGCTTAATGAAAAAAAGTATGTGCCAGTGATGAGAATCCAACCTGTTTCCTCTCAATCCACAGGCCAACACTCTATCACTGAGCTACAGCGCCCCATATGCACATTTACAGTACTGGCATCCTATCAACATGCCGTCTAAGAACACAGTCCGTCTTATTCCACGCTTTTTTCAAACGACAGAATTTTTGCTACATAAATTTTCCCCTTAACAACATTCCCCAGTCCGGCAAATAACAGGATTTTGAACAGCAACTTTTCTTTCTAATTTGACAAAAATTGAATTCATTTTCTCCTCAACACTAAATGCATTACGGTATCTGTTTTCCTATTATTTTTCACATCCAGCTTTTATAAACCGCTACTAAAGATGTGCATGTACTTTCCAGACGGATAGGCAGTGACAAACAATGGTCACTGTCCAGCTGTTTGGGCTGTTAACAAGAGATGAATTATTAGATTTGATCATGTGCATAGCCCTTTGTAGGCTTACATTTGATTGGTTCTCGAATGAGAGAGTTGGACTCTTCAGTAAATATATAGATTGTGTCTCTTGTAGTCTGTCTATCAGCACAATATTTCAATCTCTTAGAGCACTAGTACTGTATTATCTTCAAAGTGATGATTATAAACAGACCTTCTTTATCTTGGATCTTGGCTTTAACATTTTCAATGGTATCACTTGGTTCCACCTGTAAATAAGAAATTAAAAGAATGGGGTTTTTTTTGTCTTGAAACAGTAAAGATATAACAAAACCCCATGAGACATTTTCCATTTTACTACGGTACTCGGTGAAATCACTTAAGAGGTAAAAATGCCAAAGATTTGACAACTTAAAATATTTGCTTCTCTATGTCATGGTGAGGTCTTCATCTTGTCATTCATTTATGACTTAATATTGGCCAATGTACATACAACTGAGTCACTGCTGATATGTGAAGCCAAAATGTCAACTTGGAGGCATAAGGACTAAAACTAACATTAACAAATGCTGGTCGTTGAATCATCAGGAAGGGCGGGTGCTTGTCAATATTTCTCTTTCTCTTTATAGTTACATCTCTACATACTTTTGCAACATTTCAACAAATACCTCATCTGATAAGAATGTAAAATTGAAAAATCAAATAGTTCTATGCTGCATTTTCTCCTTTTCCTGAATAAGAACTCCATTGGGCCATTTATCAAATAGCCACTTGTTTTCTACACGTCGTATCCTCTGCTCTAGGTCGTATCCTCTGCTATAGAGATATCTTTCACATGGTTTCTAGCCTGTGTCGAAATTATACCAAGAGTCATTTATAAAGTTACAAGCAAATATATTTCTGTGGGAAGTGGACTTGCCTTTAGGTCATATCTTTTCCATTATCCTTTAAAGCTCGCAATAATCAAGCTTATATAATAAAAAAACCTACTTCTCTCACCCAAACAATACAATTCCTAAGGCACATCAGTCTTTAGAAATATTTAGGCCAACGATACTGCACACATGACCCAAGCATAGGTGGAAAGGAAGGATAATGCATAGGGAAAAATAAACAAACCAAATCAACTGTCAACTGCTTACTTACCTCAAGGGTGATAGTTTTGCCCGTGAGGGTCTTGACAAAAATCTGCATTTTGCCACCTGAAATATAGAACATTGTTCTTTAATCTTTTATCTATGTAAAGATAAGATTGAAATACATGCCAGATTAAATTGTGCATGTATTGAATTGTGTAAGCATAGGAATTCCAATGATTATGCATGCAGGTTTACCTGAGCTTAAAACCATCATATGTCGAGTCAATCATCAACCCAGTTGCTGCATTTTTTTCCCTCTTCATTCATCTCTTTAAAGTCAACAAAACAGTGTACCAGTCCAGTTCTTCTTCCACTTGTCACTTACACAGCATTAGGTTCAGACCTATCTAGATTAACAAATCAACCCATCCTCAATCACGAGGATCTCCATTAAACCACCTACTTACATAAACACATTTGAGGATTCTAATAATATATATTAAACCTAAGCCTTCTAATTTTATAAGCTTTTAGTCTAAATCCTATGTGGCGCATTGTTGTGGAAGGGGACAACATTACCCACTAGACAACAGAAGGACACTGACAGTCCAGCATTTTTCACTTGAGCAAATCATTTTTTTTTTTAAATCCAGATTCCGTAAGAATGAATTTGCTGTCAACAGTCTGTGTAAATTGCCCTCTTCGTTTACAACTTTAGCCTTGTGTTCTTTTTTAAATTAGAGTGCCATGTTGGTCCTTGACTGAAAAGAAAACTTTGTGATAACTATCAATAATTAATGTGCTTCTCAAGTTTCATCTTTAAAGCAATATTTGAGTTTGAGGGATAGTAAGCTACTCAGGAAAATTTAGAGCAACCATGCTCCGCCAATATATTTTATAAAATTGTGAAACGACCTTGCTCGCCACAGGTCTTGATAGAATCAGGGGACGATCCTTTTGGAAGTAGGCCCTTCGGGCTGGTGAGGAGGTACAATTTCCATAGTTATGCTAGCTCTCCTCAGGTTTATGATTTTACCAGATGTGAGGTTGTATGTTAAGGCCTTCATGACCTACTTTCATTGTAAACATTTTAAAAAAATGTAACCCAACCCGCAATCTCCCTTTGGATGGTTGAAAACAAAAGAACTAGACTACATATGAACCTAAAATAAATTTCAATCTCATTGGCTTTTCTTCTTGTTTTAAAAGTAAACATAACTTCCACATCAATTTATTCCTATAAGAACTTCCCACTAAAGGAGGTCAGGGTCAATGAACCAAAGACAGCATCCCCATCTCCACCCGTCAGAAATTGATGGCCTGGGAGCTTCTCAGATTGTGGAAAATTTGTATGTTTATGACCTGGAAGTCGAAGAAGTCTTACTTTCATTTAGAAAACCACCAATGAGGTTGCAAGTTATTTCTAGCCATTTTCTTGAATCCCGGCTTTGTTATCGAGCCTTCAAATGGGGCTTTACCAGCCAGCAAGCCTGCCGCTACAGTTGCCTTTTGTTCAGCCCATTCAATTGTTTGCCTTTTTTTTTTTTTAGGAAAGTGACCCGGATGAAGTCATAACTATAATTAAAAGAACGGCTAATGGGATAGCACGTTATTTTAATCCTTTCCCCGCCTTCATGGGCTTTGTTATCAAGCATTCAAATGGGGCCTTGCCAGCCAGATACACGTTCTAGGCTTACACATTTGCCTTCATTCTGCTCATTCAGCTGTTCGCCTTGTATGCGCCAGGTAGGTAACAATATTCCTGTCACTATTGTGACATGTTTATATTCACTGCATTTTTTCATTATCATTTCTCCCTGAAATGGAGGTTTTAGACCTGAGTCTGCCCATTTCTCTGCCCCACTGCCTTTATGGGTAAAATAAAAATACATGAGTAGGCCCACCAGCTTGTGATGTCACTTTCAGTCAAAATAGCGCGAGCATCTGCTTCTCTCCACAAAACAACTCCCAAAGACTTGAAGTGAGCTAGCCACTCCCTTAAAACACATGCAGATAGCTAGAGAATGACAACTAAAGGCCATTGGCTGATATTCATAGTAACAGCCATCTTGTTTTGACCTCACGAGGGGTATGCCCGCCCCATCATGTGACTGCGATTTTAAAATGAAAGTATAGATTTACATGGCTTGAGCTAGTTTTGTTCTGTTTCCTCACTTTTTTTATCTAACCCTACAGTATTGTCATTCAATAATGTGATAATTAATAAAAATGAAGCACAATCATTCAATGTCAACAAACACGTTACAATTCTTAACATATAACACACAATCCAATACAAACATGCCTTTCCATTGCCTTTAGGTCTTAGATCAAGCTAGTGGACATCAATGATTGTTATGTGTCTTTTTTTAGTACATGTATAGCAATTTTTTTTTCAGGCGCTTCAACCGTCCTACTCAATTTTTCTGAGTCAGTCTGATTTTTTAAAGAAGCCGAGTGTGCGATATTAGGCCTAGCAGTCGGTAAAACGGTGAGGCAGGCTGAGATACAAGGAGGCGAAGATACAGGGGAATGTCTTGGTCTATCTTCTCACTTGGGTTTAGTTGTCGTTCTCTGGCTGTGCAAAGATCTTTCTTTGTGTAGATATTGTTCATATGTGTTTTGTTTGCTTGATTTGGTTTTTTAAGGATGGGTTTTAGCACAACTGTGTGGATTGTTATTTTCAGAATCACGACCATCAGACGCAGAGAAGGTGCGCTTTTTGTTACTATGAGATCCAAACAAGCTGGCTGTTACTAAAAATATCAGCCAATGGTGTGAAGTTGTCGTTCTCTAGCCATCCGCATGTTTTCATAATCTATTGACTTGATCTAGGAAATGTTTATTTTTGAAAAAAGCATTATAATTCCAGTGGGGTGTTGATTATGTTTTTTCTTTCATTTTTTTTCTTTTCATTTCTCCTTTTCCGCGATTGACTCAATTCAAAATGCTTAGGCAGACTATAATATTTTATAATACCTTGGGGAGAAGAAAATGTTTTTAACCCTGGATAAGGAAGTACAATAAAACTATATATATTTTTGAAAGATAATACTTTTATAGTTAGTGATTGCTCGTAACATGTTTTGTAATCTTTCATAAATTTAGGTCAACCATGACCATTATGTCCTTGGTCGAAGGGCATTCAATAATTGACATGCCAATTGATAAGTACCAAATCAGCAACCAAAGCATTAACAATAGACTAAACGAGAGGCAAAAGCATTTTTAATGTACCATATTCAAATTGAATTGCATCTTCCCCAGCTCACTTACTGTGGAACAGAATACCTGATTCTGTCAGATACAGTCGAAATGTGGACTCCTCCAAACAGTCCATCTGCTACATTACCCTTTGATCAAAGTATTAATCATTTTATTTCATTTGTCATGCGCTTCGTCAGTCATACTCAGTTCTACTGAATCAGTCGGAATATTTGAAGTAGAAGAATGCAAATTTGTGTTTTCAGATTGTTATTACATCTTATCAAGCACAAAAGAATAAAATGATAATAACAGTATCAAAATAAACTTGAAATTTACACTACAATTAAGGATCGTGGAGAAGTAGTATTACATGAAGCAAAACTTACAGATAAATGAGGTGAAATGTTTCTTCTGGGACTACATGTATGTTTAGGCAGTCATATGAATTTAGAGTTTGGAAGAACAGTGTCCCTTGAATGAAGCTGTCTACTTATAGGAATAGGTCACAATCTGTCAACATTTAAAAATCAGCATCATCCAATGAGGGCAAGATTTGAGGTATCGTTTTTCTGCTCTAACACTCTTCCTCCATTGGCAGCAAAGTCTGAGACCATTTGCTGTTTTTTTAAGCACAGGAGAGAGGGAGAGCTGAAGGCTTCACAAAATCCTCATTGGCATTTTCATCAACATTTGTTGTCCCAATGCAGCCCAGAAGCATTCTCTTCCCTGAAAAGATTGACAGCTCACTTTGCGAGATCTAGAATTTTGTTAAAAGCAAGTGATTGATTTAATAACATACAGTAAAAAAACTGATATAAAGATCTATTTTTATTGCCCGGGCTTGTTCTTTATATCTGTGTTTCACTGTATGTTATTACAACATTTATTCGCTTTTTATCAAGATTCTAGATATAGTAAAGTGAGCCGTCAGATGTCAAGATCTTGAGCCCCTTCTTAAGTGCCACAAAGTATGGACAAACTACAAACAACATATATCTATATCTCTCTCTCCCTCTCTGTCTGTCTGTCTCTCTGTCTCTCTGTCTCTCTGTCTGTCTCTCTGTCTCTGTCTCTCTCTCTCTCTCTCTCTCTCTCTCTCTCTCTCTCTCTCTCTCTCTCTCTCTCTCT